>JXCR01021578.1:50454-75773 GCA_002079205.1 Phalaenopsis hybrid cultivar
CCTAATCCTTCCAACGAGCGCTCTCTAATTGGGCGATGACGATTAAATCCATCACGGAAGGCGATCTTAATCCCCTTTAGGAATCCTTCCGAGGGTCAGAGATCGCAATGCTTCTCTTGCTTTGGCGCCGGAGCAGCTTGGATGGCCCGTTCATTTACGGGAAACCGCTGTCTCTGTGCGTCGCCGGTGTAGACATTGCGGGTGGATCTGGTTGGTGATTGAGATAACGTTAATCTGAGCCCTCCGGCTTCCAATTTTCTCACCCATCTTTACCCAATGTTCCCCTTCCCCTGTCGTGCCCGCAACCCTCTCCGAAATCTTTCCCCGCTCTCTCAATTTAGCCCAAAACCATTGACTTCGTGATTGAACCCTCACGATACAATAGCGATTGGAACTAGTTTGGAAGGCAACAACGGGATTGAGATGTACAAGAACCTCTGAAACTCCCATCTCTTTATATATATCTCTCTCTCACTCACTTTCTCTCGCCATCTATCTATCCATATTGCTTTAGAGATATGCACTCTCGACATGCAATGGCGATAGAGTTGCTTGGAAGGTTTGTACCTGGATGGACAACTGTTGCTTCCATGAGTCATTGGTTGTACTACATGCCTTTGGATATAACAATAGTGATTCTAAGCTTTTGATTCCCCATTGATTTCCGCAATTTTTCCTATATTCTAGCAACCATATGAGCTATTGAAATTGCAACTATGTCAAAGTTGAAATCTATCTTGGTTTCTTGTTTCGGGCACATACATAGCAGGCAATTTTTGAGTATTTAAATATCTAACACCAAAATTTTAATTGTCAGTTGGCCCAAAACAATATTTTGGATATGTTTCTTAAGAGAACAAACAATGGCCTTATTTATCTAATTTGAGCTATTGTGTGGCGTACAAAACCAAATTTCTCTCTTCTTTCTTCCCTTATTTTATATTTGGCGATGATGATTAAATTCAACATCGAATGTGATCTTATACCTATTCATGGTGTTTCAGCGATCTCTTCACTTCTCTCATGCACTGATGGAGCAGCTTGGATGACCTATGATTCTACAGGTAACCGCTGCATCTTAGTGCCATTGGTAGAGAACATGTGAGTGTATCTGCCTGTTGATGGAACTAAGGTGAATTTGAGCCAAGGATNTAGCCGCACTATGCCAGCTTTCCACAAATGAGAGTGTTCGATGGAACCGGTAAACCACGTGAGTTGGTTAGATGCGTGGGACAGAAGGTTCGTGGTATCTGATAGAACTATCTTGCGGTGAAATATGCCTAAATCGACCCCTTCTTTCTTTTTTCATTAAAAAAAAAAGTACAAAAAGATTGGTCTCTCAAATGAGACTAACAACTGCTGTTTTGACGCACCCCTGACCTGAGCTTTCTTCAGACCATCTCTAAAGTGGAGCCTAGTTGAAGCTATCAGTTTAATCGAAAGATAAAAGAAAAAAACAATTTTAGGGATATTAAAGGAGTGTCACTAAGTCAATAAAGTAGTAGATTCTCAGAAGAGGATTAGAGTACACGTGCTACAAAATGCAGTGAACCAGTTATTTTTATTTAAAAGAAGATAATACTTTAGTATTGATCCCTATGGGTCCCCAATTGCTTTGGCGCGCCTCACCCCAACATCAAAGTCTTGCCTTTTCAACATATGCTTGCTGTTTGTAGCATGGATTCTTTAGATATTTCGATGCTTTTTGTCAATAGAGTGAGGGCGTCATTGACGGAAGATTCAACATTATTATATTAAGCCTTAAGTAATTAGAGTGAAGCTAGCTTATTGCCAGAAAGGAAATAGGAGCTCATATTTAGATTAGAGGACGCTCATCCCAAACAGGCAACAAGGGCTTCTGTTCGAAGGAATTAATCACGTAAGGTGCGAATGAAGACTGTTTCAGTGACCTATTTCATAGCTCCGCAATGGGTCAATCAATAAGTCAAGACAGCTTCCAATTTGATATAGGCCTCAAGATAGACAAAACAAATGCTCAAGTAAATAAGGTCCCTTCACCATCTATCTCATCCATTTGAGTGAACTTTGACGAATATGNGGATGCAGCGGTTACCTGTAGAATCATAGGTCATCCAAGCTGCTCCATCAGTGCATGAGAAGTGAAGAGATCGCTGAAACACCATGAATAGGTATAAGATCACATTCGATGTTGAATTTAATCATCATCGCCAAATATAAAATAAGGGAAGAAAGAAGAGAGAAATTTGGTTTTGTACGCCACACAATAGCTCAAATTAGATAAATAAGGCCATTGTTTGTTCTCTTAAGAAACATATCCAAAATATTGTTTTGGGCCAACTGACAATTAAAATTTTGGTGTTAGATATTTAAATACTCAAAAATTGCCTGCTATGTATGTGCCCGAAACAAGAAACCAAGATAGATTTCAACTTTGACATAGTTGCAATTTCAATAGCTCATATGGTTGCTAGAATATAGGAAAAATTGCGGAAATCAATGGGGAATCAAAAGCTTAGAATCACTATTGTTATATCCAAAGGCATGTAGTACAACCAATGACTCATGGAAGCAACAGTTGTCCATCCAGGTACAAACCTTCCAAGCAACTCTATCGCCATTGCATGTCGAGAGTGCATATCTCTAAAGCAATATGGATAGATAGATGGCGAGAGAAAGTGAGTGAGAGAGAGATATATATAAAGAGATGGGAGTTTCAGAGGTTCTTGTACATCTCAATCCCGTTGTTGCCTTCCAAACTAGTTCCAATCGCTATTGTATCGTGAGGGTTCAATCACGAAGTCAATGGTTTTGGGCTAAATTGAGAGAGCGGGGAAAGATTTCGGAGAGGGTTGCGGGCACGACAGGGGAAGGGGAACATTGGGTAAAGATGGGTGAGAAAATTGGAAGCCGGAGGGCTCAGATTAACGTTATCTCAATCACCAACCAGATCCACCCGCAATGTCTACACCGGCGACGCACAGAGACAGCGGTTTCCCGTAAATGAACGGGCCATCCAAGCTGCTCCGGCGCCAAAGCAAGAGAAGCATTGCGATCTCTGACCCTCGGAAGGATTCCTAAAGGGGATTAAGATCGCCTTCCGTGATGGATTTAATCGTCATCGCCCAATTAGAGAGCGCTCGTTGGAAGGATTAGGTCAAAGTAAGCTGCGTCGCAACTAATAATTATTAAACATGGAGGAGCCTGGCTTTAGACCATCCTCCATATGCCTAAAATAATTATTAGACATGGAGTTAGGGTTTTCGTTGCACGGCGATGTCAATTTATACATGACCTGGATGGATTTCACGGACATTTTCTTTTGGCTTATCAGTCCTCGGATCTTATCTGACGGCTGAGAAAAGAAGCAGAAAGCCATTGCGAAATTTGCCTTGGTGGCCTGACGGAGTTCTGTAGTAGCCATCAACAAATTTATAACATCAAAATCTCGTGATATCGCATTAACTCAAAATAAATTTAATTTGAGCAAATTTTCATTAAAAGTCATTCAGAACTATAATTTGGGTAAATTTTCTAAATTTTTATTCAAATTGTCAAATTGAGCATTTCGATTGAGTCCGACACAATAATTCAATTCAAATCATATCAAACTTAGATGAAATCATTAAATTACTTTTGAAAGCTTTAGGTACATAATTAAAAGATCGAACAGTTTTCGTATCTGAAGTGTTTATAGTTGATGCATGCTAGAAAATTCGTGGTGTTAGAGTGATGGATTATAGTCTTAGTGTGATACGAATATTCAATACACAATTAGAAAAGAGATAAATAACTAATGTTGACACTAGAATTTTTTACGTGGAAAACCAGAAAAGGGAAAATAACACGAGACCTAACCCAGTTGAAGAAATCTACTTTAAACTGGATATTACATGAATAGTTCCTTGTCCCACATGCAATAAATGGTTGAACACTTTTCGGAGCTACATTGTTGGTGCATGACTGAACTTGTTATGAGATGTGGGAGGCAGTCGATAGTGATCGGTGAAAGTTAGCATTTGTTGGTCAATAGTGGTCGACGACGATCAAGGGTGGCCAACGGTGGTAGATGGTAGTCGACGGTGGTCTTCGGTGTTGACAATAATATGATTGCTTAACGGTGATCAGTGATTGTCGACGACAGTCGGTGGTGGTCGACGACGGTTGGCGGTGGTCGACAGCGGCAAGAGTGGTGTTGGACTTTAATATCTTATCAAAGCTTCAAGTTCATTCTTAAGCCTCAAGCTCTCCTCCCTCTCATGAGAGGGGTAAAACTTTATTTATAGTGTTCTAAGTACAATCAATGTAAGAATACGAATCACTTTAACTGGACAACATATAGAGCTTCATTCAATCATATGACGTTTAATGGACATTTTTTTGCTTTAACGATGTCGGGATTGAGAAATCTTAAACTGGTTGGATTCGTCTTGTCAATACTCCCAATTCAATTATATGCTTGCTAAATNAGTAAAACTTTATTTATAGTGTTCTAAGTGCAATTAATGTAAGAATATGAATCACTTTAACAGGACAATATATAGAGCTTCATTCAATCATATGACGTTTAATGGACATTTTTTTGCTTTAACGATGTTGGGATTGAGAAATCTTAAACTGGTTGGATTCGTCTTGTCAATACTCCCAATTCAATTATATGCTTGCTAAATTCAATATTCGTTTGACCATCAAAACATGTCCAAAAAACTGTCAAAATGGTTAAATGGCTTGATCTGAGCTTGACTTTACTTGAATTGGACTAATTTTGATATTAATAGGTTCTTCTTATTGAGCCAGTCTGTTTTACTGTAAGTTTGCGGAAATCGAAAATCTGGATGTCTTTTTATCGAGGTTTGAATATTTCTTATTAANTATGTCCAGAAGACTGTCAAAATGGTTAAATGACTTGATCTGAGCTTGACTTTACTTGAATTGGACTAATTTTGATATTAATAGGTTCTTCTTATCGAGCCGGTATGTTTTACTGTAAGTTTGCGGAAATCGAAAATCTGGATGTCTTTTTATCGAGGTTTGAATATTTCTTACTAAAAAGTTATCTCGAAATTCATGTTGGATGATGAAAATTTGCTAGAGGTATATTAGTTGCCCTCTACTTTCAGGTGAGATCAACTTTGTCGTCTGAAAATATCCAGATCTAGAAAATATCCAGATCTATAACTTTTTTCATGTATGAGTATCAATATATATATATATATATATATATATATATATATATATATATATATATATATATATATATANTCTAGAACTTTTTCATGTATGAGTATCAATATATATATATATATATATACACACTTTATTACTATTATTATTTAAAAAGAATAATATAAAGCCTTAAATAGTAAATGAAATGATCCTAGCTCAATTGGTAGAGGGTTTTGCTTCTAGCTTTCAGTCAGATGGATCGATTCTTCGAACTTCTCGTCCAAGGCGCTAGAAAAGAAAACAATTACTCCATTTTTTTCATTTCAGATAAGTGAAGTAACCGAAATCAGAGACTNTCAGATGGATCGATTCTTCGAACTTCTCGCCCCAGGCGCTAGAAAAGAAAACAATTACTCCATTTTTTTCATTTCAGATAAGTGAAGTAACCGAAATCAGAGACTTTTCTTACTCTGAGCCGCACTATGCCCCGCTTCCACAAATGAGAGTGTTTGATGGAACCGGTGAACCACGTGAGTTGGTTAGATGCGTGGGACAGAAGGTTCGTGGTATCTGATAGGACTGCCTTGCGGTGAAATATGCCTAAATCAACCCCTTCTTTCTTTTTTCATTAAAAAAAAGTACAAAAAGATTGGTTTCTCAAATGAGACTAAGCAACTGCTGTTTTGACGCACCCCTGACCCGAGCTTTCTTCAGACCATCTCTAAAGTGGAGCCTAGTTGAAGCTATCAGTTTAATCGAAAGATAAAAGAAAAAATACTTTAGCATTAATCCCTATGGGTCCCCAATTGCTTTGGCGCGCCTCACCCCAACATCAGAGTCTTGCCTTTTCAACATATGCTTGTTGTTTGTAGCATGGATTCTTTAGATATTTCGATGCTTTTTGTCAATAGAGTGAGGGCGTCATTGACGGAAGATTCAACATTACTATATTAAGCCTTAAGTAATTAGGGTGAAGCTAGCTTATTGCCAGAAAGGAAATAGGAGCTCATATTTAGATTAGAGGACGCTCATCCCAAACAGGCAACAAGGGCTTCTGTTCGAAGGAATTAATCACGTAAGGTGCGAATGAAGACTGTTTTAGTGACCTATTTCATAGCTCCGCAATGGATCAATCAATAAGTCAAGACAGCTTCCAATTTGATATAGGCCTCAAGATAGACCAAACAAATGCTCAAGTAAATAAGGTCCCTTCACCATCTATCTCATCCATTTGAGTGAACTTTGACGAATATGAGGTTATCCTAGAGATACACATAATCAATATGCGCTGTTTTGAGTGAAAAAAAGATTTCAAAACAAATTCGTCTGAGTCAAAATAAACACGGGAGAATCATCCCTCGATTCAATCTTGAAAACGAGAACTCATGTCGTCTGCTGAGGTTATTGGAAGAGCTCGCCCACTAACGTTGGGGAACCGTGGACACGTTCCCACTATAACCAACGACCGGAGGGATACTCCCACTGACTGGGAGCATCACATCAAATTTTACCATCCCATCATATTCACCCTACAAAAACAACCCCTCTGCTAAGTCCACAGAGCGATCATTCTCATTAATTTTTTCTCTTTTTCCAAAGTTAAAAAATAGGTACAAGACATTGAGAAATTCTGAAGGCAAGAGTTTTGATTTTTCCAAAAGAAAAAGACACTAAACACCTTTCTTTTAGAAAAAAATATGGCAAGGGATGAAGACGCAAGTCACAAAACCCCATATTCTTGAATTTCTTCAAATCAAGCTTGTGACCCGTCCACTAATCATGGGACCGTTTTGTATATGTAGAATAAGAACCACACGTGACATACAAGCCACAGTGCACAAAGCGTCTAACTTATTCACTCATGGGTTCATAGGTATTGGAGTGCAAAGTCTCAAACAATGCTCTCGATCAGCCAAACTTAGGGAATGGACGCTTAGTAACTGCTTAAGACAAACAATGTTTGCACAGGGGAGGTCGTCGTACTTATCTCAGGACTCTAGGTGTTTGATCCCATCTATTCAAGCCATCCACTCATTGAGCTTTTAATAAGAAGCAGAAATTGCACTACGAAGATATCCATTTGTCTTTTAGAATGTAAGAAAAACTTTCAAAACTATGCTATGGAGGTACAGGCTCGAGCCTCATGCTGCGCACAAATTTTGTCATCACAAGTTCAACTCAGCCAGCGCTAAATCAAAGCACGTTTTTTATGAAAATCAATATATAACAAGCCATGCAACTTTCAAAAGTAGCCTATAAGATGCACAGGAGAAAAAGCCTTCCAGAAGATAGGAGATGAAGATTTGCATATTACACAAATCACTCTTTACAAAACACACCTCAAACTTAATATTTACATATTTACAACTAACAGGTTAATGCAATAAAACTATACAAAACTAAGTCATAGGAATGCTCGAATCAATAAGACAATAATAATAAAAATAAGATAAAAATAAATTGGAGAGACAATGAGACTTTATCTCTTATAATGACCAGCAGTTCGACCGTACAATATGAAAGCATGATTTAGATAAGAGTCAATCAACTGCAATAAAATCTCTTAAGTTTTGCTTTCCATAATGAAGCTTTAGGAGCACAAACACATCTCCAAAATATAGGACTGTAACAACCTGCTGTCTCATTACTGCCAGCCCTCCTATCTGCTCTTTTTTCATATTCGCTGGATCGTCGAAGGCCTTCCCTTGGGTGAGCTCTCTTGCATGATAAGCTTTCACATTGAATCAGCAATTTTTGGTTAAAAATCAAGACATTCTTCTGATGAGCTTTCGGGTGAATTGCATGGTTGATACTGGTCGATCATCCTCACATCAGTTGACTTGGTTAACTATGTGCTTGTATGTATATATTTTCCTTAAAATAAGGAAATATAAATAATTACAGTCCAACAGTAGTAGGGCTTTAAACGAGCTGAGTTTGGGCAAGCTCAGGCTGAGCATGTGTTCAACTTGTTTGAAATTGACTCTTACTCGAAATAGTTGGTGAATATTATGCTCGTGTTCAGCTTGAATAATATTTTTTTTGCTCATGTTCGACTCATATCCACCTCAAAATTGACTCGTTAGAATATAAAATTATTATAATAATTATTATTTTAAAAAATAAATTGATAATTTTATCCAATTTTTTTTTAAGATCGAGTTTCATACAAAAATTTAAGACATTTATCATCTAAAAAAAATTGATTAGCTAAAAAAGATTTACAAGAACAAACTGAATGTAAAATTTTACACAATAAGAATATTAATATTATTTAAAAAAAATTACAAAATAAGAATCAATTTATTACAATTTTTATAATTTACAAAACTAAAAGAGAAAAAAAAATACAAATAAAATCTCAAATAAAAATCAAAATATAAAAAAAAACAATTGTATTGAACAACAATAACAACAAAGCCTTAATCCCACTAAGAGGGGCCGGCTCCATGAATCCTTTTTCTCCATTGAGTCCTAGTTAGTGCCATACTTTCATATAGTTCTAGTAGATTAAGATCAAAACAATTGTATTGAACATTTCAATAAAATTTACAATTAATGCACACTGTATGCTTTATATAAATCTAAAAAAATAAAATAAAATAATGAATTAAATTTAAACAATGACTTTGAATTAATTCTTCGATCTTTATGATTGACGATCTAATGATGATGGGGGAGGTTCGGAAACGGAGGATCCGACGCAAAAAATTCTTCCGATGACCTGAAATCAAGCAGAACATTTCACCGGCTCCTGTAAGAAGGTATTCAAAAAGAGATTAGAAATAAAATGAATAATGAAACGGGATATTTACACATATACAACTCAATTCCTATGTATTTACATATATAATACTTAAACTTATAAAAAAAGTCTTNTCCATTTGAGGTTGTTTGTTGGAGCACTGCTCACTTACAAATCTGTGTGAAAGGGGTTAAGTGTAGCTCACCAAGGACTGTTAACCTATCCAGAGTTGTTTACCGGAGAAAAAACTCGATGATGTTAACCAATGTGGAAGAGGTTAGATCAAATCCCCCTGGGATTGATCATGCTCTGACTAAAATACAACCGAAGTTGTGTATTTCTCGTGTCTAGAGCATAAAGTGACTCGTGAATGAGTCATTACACTTTCTAAACATATCCTTTATGTATAGGAAAATGAGAAATATTTGAGATAAATTGATTATATATGAGTTGCGATATAATAACATATATGGACTANTAGAAACATGTTTTTTTTAGTTTTTTAAATGAGTTGCAGTTTTTTTTATAAGCTGCCGTTTATTTATTTATTTTTTAATGGACTGTCGTTTTTTATTTTTATTTTTTTTAATAAGTAGGTTTTCTTTTAATGAGCAGCCGTTTTTTTAATGTTATGTCTCATATCATGCCTATAAATAGAAGCCTAAGATGAGAAAAATAAATTCATCCTGCGTTGCGGAGAAGAGTTGCGGTGACGAGTTACGGCGAGACAAAGAGTTGCGGCGTAAAGTTGCGGTGACGCTTAGCGACGTGGTAAAGTTTCGTGGCAAAGCGTTGCGGTGAACCGTTGCTATGAAGCGTCGCGGCGAAAAATTGTGGTGANTGTGCTATGTATGTGCCCGAAACAAGAAACCAATACAGATTTCAACTTTGACATAGTTGCAATTTCAATAGCTCATATGGTTGCTAGAATATAGGAAAAATTGCGGAAAACAATGGGGAATNGGGTACAAGACATTGAGAAATTCTGAAGGCAAGAGTTTTGATTTTTCCAAAAGAAAAAGGCACTAAACACCTTTCTTTTAGAAAAAAAATATGGCAAGGGATGAAGACGCAAGTCACAAAACCCCATGTTCTTGAATTTCTTCAAATCAAGCTTGTGACATGTCCACTAATCATGGGACCGTTTTGTATATATAGAATAAGAACCTCATGTGACATACAAGCCACAGTGCACAAAGCGTCTAACTTATTCACTCATGGGTTCATAGGTATTGGAGTGCAAAGTCTCAAACAATGCACTCGATCAGCCAAACTTAGGGAATGGACGCTTAGTAACTGCTTAAGACGAACAATGTTTGCACAGGGGAGGTCGTCGTACTTATCTCAGGACTCTAGGTGTTTGATCCCATCTATTCTAGCCATCCACTCATTGAGCTTTTAATAAGAAGCAGAAATTGCACTACGAAGATATCCATTTGTCTTTTAGAATGTTAGAAAAACTTTCAAAACTATGCTCTGGAGGTACAGGCTCGAGCCTCATGCTACGCACAAATTTTGTCATCACAAGTTCAACTCAGCCAGCACTAAATCAAGGCACGATTTTTATCAAAATCAATATATAACAAGCCATGCAACTTTCAAAAGTAGCCTATAAGATGCACAGGAGAAAAGCCTTCCAGAAGATAGGAGATGAAGATTTGCATATTACACAAACCACTCTTTACAAAACACACCTCAAACTTAATATTTACATATTTACAACTATAACAGGTTAATGTAATAAAACTATACAAAACTAAGTCGTAAGATCTCCGATGTGACATTAAAAATTATATGCCATGCATATAAATATAAAAGTTCGGGCTTTAAATATATAAATACATAATAATTATTTGGCATGCATATAAACGCTTCATTATTATATTACAATAACGTTGAAATCAGTACACTTCCAGTAAACCCATAGGAAGGCTCGAATCAATAAGACAACAATAATAAAAATAACATAAAAATAAATAGGAGAGACAATGAGCCTTGATCTCATATAATGACAATATGAAAGCATGATTTAGATAAGAGTCAATCAACTGCAATAAAATCTCTTAAGTTTTGCTTTCCATAATGAAGCTTTAGGAGCACAAACACATCTCCAAAATATAGGACTGTAACAACCTGCTGTCTCATTACTGTCAGCCCTCCTATCTGCTGTTTTTTCATCTTCACTGGATCGTCAAAGGCCTTCCCTTGGGTGAGCTCTCTCGCATGATAAGCTTTCACATTGAATCAACTATTTTTGGTTAAAAATTCAGACATTCTTCTGATGAGCTTCCGGGTGAATTGCATGGTTGATACTGGTCGACCATCCTCACATCTATTGACTCGGTTAACTTGGCTCAACTATCTCGATAGGTCCCGCAATCACTTGAAAAGGGATCTCCCTCCATGTGTCCTCATCTGCATCAATGGATCGCTGTTAGATTTACACTGCACTTTTTTGATGTGTGTGTTTCTATATATGTGCTTGTATGTATATATTTTCCTTAAAATAAGGAAATATAAATAATTACAGTCCAACAGTAGTAGGGCTTTAAACGAGTCGAGTTTGGGCAAGCTCAGGCTGAAATTGACTCTTGCTCGAAATAGTTGGTGAATAATATGCTCGTGTTCAACTTGAATAATATTTTTTTTATTCGTGTTCGACTCATATTCACCTCAAAATTAACTCGTTAGAATATAAAATTATTTTAAAAAATAAATTGATAATTTTATCTAATTTTTTTTTAAGATCGAATTTCATACAAAAATTTAGGACATTTATTTTCAAAAAAAAAATGATTAGCTAAAAAAGATTTACAAAAACAAATTGAATACAACATTTTACACAATAAAAATATTAATATTATTTAAAAAAAAATACAAAATAAGAATCAATTTATTACAAATTTTATAATTTACAAAACTAAAGGAGAGCAAAAAAAAAATACAAATAAAATTTTAAATAAAAATCAAAATATAAAAAAAAACAATTGTATTGAACAACAACAACAACAATGCCTTAATGCCACTAAGTGGGGTCGGCTCCATGAATCCTTTTTCTCAATTGAGTCCTATTTAGTGCTATACTTTCATATAGTTCTAGTAGATTAAGATCAAAACAATTGTATTGAACATTTCAATAAAATTTACAATTAATGCACATTGTATGCTTTATATAAATCTAAAAAAATAAAATAAAATAATGAATTAAATTTAAACAATGACTTTGAATTAATCCTTCGATCTTTATGATTGACGATCTAATGATGATGGGGGAGGTTCGGAAACGGAGGATCCGCCGCAAAAAATTCTTCCGATAACCTGAAATCAAGCAGAACATTTCACCGGCTCCTGTAAGAAGGTATTCAAAAAGAGAGATTAGAAATCAAATGAATAATGAAATGAGATATTTACACATATACAACTCAATTCCTATGTATTTACATATATAATACTTAAACTTATAAAAAAAGTCTTACCTTTGAGAATCCCCTTTACGAACCTGCAATTTCTTCTGAATGCAAAATTTATCTCAGCCAGCGTCTCGCGGTCATGGATAACCAAGAAGAAAGGCTCCCCAAAATTGTGAATCTGATGCAAGGAAAGTAAAGCGGAATAAATAAATAAATTTGATAATCACAACAAAATAGACATTTTACATACATACNCGTCATGGATAACCAAGAAGAAAGGCTCCCCAAAATTGTGAATCTGCTGCAAGGAAAGTAAAGCGGAATAAATAAATAAATTTGATAATCACAACAAAATAGACATTTTACATACATACCAGCCCAGTTATTATGTATTTACATATCTAACACTTAAGCTTCACATTTTACATTTATACCACCCAATTTTTTTTGCATATAACATCAGAAATACCATTATTTTTAACTTTTAAAAGGTGAAATACACCTTTTTGGTGTTATAAACATAAAAGAAGTTTGGTGTTATATATGTAAATACATAGGAATTGAGTGGTATATATATAAATACAAAGGTTGCAAAAATCCATAACATTAATGTTGTNTTGCATATAACATCAGAAATACCATTATTTTTAACTTTTAAAAGGTGAAATACACCTTTTCCATGCATAGATAAGGTGTCATAAACATAAAGGAAGTTTGGTGTTATATCTGTAAATACATAGGAATTGAGTGGTATATATATAAATACAAAGGTTGCAAAAATCCATAACATTAATGTTGTTTGCTCTAAAGTCATCAACTAATTCTCCCCAACCAGCAAAGACATTTTGATGTGATGTACAATGGTGAAGGAACATGAGTTGTGCTCCAATCACCCCCTGATCCATCAACGAGAGAGCACAGATATTCGTTACCAAAAAAAAGGAGGAAGATTTACATTTGATGCGGTCGAAAATTCACGGCGAAAATTCAACACACACTCAGATTAAAGAGAATCAATCCGTGATGACATCAGGAGTTTTCACATGGAAAACTCGTAAATGGAAAAACCACGGGGCCTCACTCAGTTATAAAAATCCACTATCAGTTGATGATTACAGATGTCCCTTGTCCCACAAACGAGAAAGGGTTACTAAATTTTTCAAAGTATAACGTCGACTGACGGCGCCTAGTTAGCGGTGATTAACGACAGTTGATGACGATCGGCGGTGGTCGGCGGTGGTTAGCGGCAATCGGCGGTAGTCGAAGGTGGCCAACGGTGGTCGATAGAGACCAGTGGTGGTCGCTGACGATCAGTGAAGGTCGACGGCAGCCGGTGGTGGTCGACGGAGGTCGACGGTGGTCTACGGCGGTCTGCGATGACAAAGATGATGTTGAACTTAAACTCATTTTCAAAGCCTCAAGTTCTCTCTCCAGCCTCCAATCTCAAGTAAAGGGTGAGGCTCTATTTATAGTGTTATAGGAGCAAATAATGCAGAAATATGAAATATTTTGATCGGACGGTCTGGAGAGCTTCCCTCGATCGGATGAAGTTTGATAGATATTTGAGTGCCTTAAAGATGTCGAAATTAAGCAATCTTGGGCTCGTTGGATTTGTCTTGTCGAAACGCTCGATTCGACTACCAACTCGCTGAATTTGACATTCATTTGAACTTTCACATGTGTCCAAACATCTTCCAAGAACAATTTAATCACTTGATCTGGGCTTGGTTTGACTCAGATTTGACTCTTTGATATCATTGGGTCATTCTCCTCGAGCCAGTCAGTTTGACCATAAGTACTAAAATCGGAGCTATATATGACTTTTTATCAATATTTGAATATTTCTTACTCAAAGTATTACCTCGAGATTCGTGTTGGTGATGAAAAATTGTTAATGACGTATCAGTTGCTCCCCTATATACTTCACATTGTAAGTATAAGAATAATATAAATCCAATCAAAAACGAAATTGAGCTTTAGCTCAGTTGGCTGGGGTTTTTCATTCCGCACAAAAGGCGCGAGTTTAAACCTTGCACAAATAGTAATATTAAATTTTTTTGCGGGGCNTTAAGCTCATTTTCAAAGCCTCAAGTTCTCTCTCCAGCCTCCCATCTCAAGTGAGGGGTGAGACTCTATTTATAGTGTTATAGAAGCAATTAATGCAGAAATATGAAATATTTTGATCGGACGGTCTGGAGAGCTTCCCTCGATCGGATGAAGTTTGATAGATATTTGAGTGCCTTAAAAATGTCGAAATTGAGCAATCTTGGGCTCGTTGGATTTGTCTTGTCGAAACGCTTGATTCGACTACAAACTCGCTGAATTTGACATTCATTTGAACTTTCACATGTGTCCAGACATCTTCCAAGAACAATTTAATCACTTGATCTGGGCTTGGTTTGACTCAGATTGGACTCTTTGACATCATTGGGTCATTCTCCTCGAGCCAGTCAGTTTGACCATAAGTTTACTAAAATCGGAGCTATATATGACTTTTATCAATATTTGAATATTTCCTACTCAAAGTATTACCTCGAGATTCGTGTTGGTGATGAAAAATTGTTAATGACGTATCAGTTGCTCCCCTATATACTTCACATTGTAAGTATAAGAATAATATAAATCCAATCAAAAACAAAATTGAGCTTAGCTCAGTTGGTTGGAGTTTTTCATTCCGCACAAAAGGCGCGAGTTTAAACCTTGCACAAATAGTAATATTAAATTTTTTTGCTGGGCTGAATTTCAGGCCTGGTGGGTGAGAAAATCGAAAACTAAAAGGAAAAACCAAAAAACGAATAAATGATGCAGTTTATATGTATGTATATATATATATTTTATGATAGAAACATGTTTTTTTTTAGTTTTTTAAATGAGTTGCAGTTTTTTTTATAAGCTGCCGTTTATTTATTTATTTTTTTAATGGACTGTCGTTTTTTATTTTTATTTTTTTTTAATAAGTAGGCTTTTTTTTAACGAGCAACCGTTTTTTTAATGTTATGTCTCATATCATGCCTATAAATAGAGGCCTAAGATGAGAAAAATAAATTCATCCTGCGTTGCGGAGAAGAGTTGCGGTGAAGAGTTACGGCGAGACAAAGAGTTGCGGCGAAGAGTTGGAAAGTGTTGCGGCGTAAAGTTGCGGTGACGCGTAGCGATGTGGTAAAGTTTCGTGGCAAAGCGTTGCGGTGAACCGTTGCTATGAAGCGTCGCGGCGAAAAATTGTGGTGAAATGTCGCTGCAGAACGTTACTGAAATGACGACAACTGGAAAATCTCGTTCTGCTGAGAACCAGAGGAAAAGTCAAAACCCAGAGGATGCAGTGTCAACTGAGACGGAGAGCAACTTGACCTTTTTTTGAAAGAAATATTTCTTCTCGAATGATATGATGGTGAAATTACCAACTTCAACTGATCGAGCATATTCCTCACATTCTCGGTATGTTACTATTCATGAGATTGCCTTGAGAGTTGACCTACGATTTTCGCCGGCACCTGAGTTAATTGAAATTATGAATGCGTTCGAGGTTTGCGTTGCTTAGTTATCTTGTGGAGTGGTGACAATCATTACTGGGTTGACATTTTCTTCAAGAGTCGCGGGTTGAAGTTAAAACCGGCAATTTTGACACGACTTTATGAGTTCTTTATTAATACGCATGATCGTGTGTTGTTTAAGCATAAGACGTGGGATTTCAGCCTAAAAGTATTAATAAGACAATGTTCTGTAAGATTATTCTTTGCAATAAATGATTGGGGGTTTCACGAGAGGCGAGGAAAGTTTCGACAATTGTCCGTCTCTCTTCAGACTACTGAAGAGGGAATATTGCAGATGTTAAGATTTCGTGACTTGAAAGAGCTGGTTTGAGGCACAATATATATATGAATTTGTGAGTGAGAAATCATTGTTCAAGGTCAAGCTTTCTTTTCACATTGAACGATCAACAGCTGTAGTGTTAAAGAAATCTAAGAAGAGATCTTCCGAGCTAGCCGTCGCAGAATCCTTAAAGCGGCTCCCAACGAGCAGTAAATGTGAAGTACAACCTCAGAAAGAAAAGAAAGTTGAAACATCAACTATTCACGTTCCCGAAAAATATGTTGTCTCATGAATGTACCAGGCTCCTAAAAAGCGAGAGTTTTGTAAGTTTCTTTTATTTTTTGTTACTATATAAATATTTCATCTCTCTAACTCATATTTCTTTTCTTTTAAGTGGATAAGATGGTGAAAATCCAACAGCGCTAGGGCTGACATTGAGAAACTGAAACTGCAAGTTTGTTAAGATCAAATATTTTCAAGGCGATTATAAAAGTTGGTATGAGTCTGGGGTTGAAAAAATTACATCTCCAGAATCACAGTTGACAGAGTGTAGAACAAAACTTTCAATAATAACAATCTCCCTTTCGTTGCAGCTTCAAGATCTCGAGATGTTGAAGATACGTGTGCTTTNTATTGAAATTATGAATGCGTTCGAGGTTTGCGTTGCTTAGTTATCTTGTGGAGTGGTGATAATCATTACTGGGTTGAAGTTAAAACCGGCAATTTTAACACGACTTTATGAGTTCTTTACTAATACGCATGATCGTGTGTTGTTTAAGCATAAGACGTGGGATTTTCGCCTAAAAGTATTAATAAGACAATGTTCTGTAAGATTATTCTTTGCAATAAATGATTGGGGGCTTCACGAGAGGCGGGGAAGGTTTCGACAATTGTCCGTCTCTCTTCAGACTACTGAAGAGGGAATATTGCAGATGTTAAGATTTCGTAACTTGAAAGAGCTGGTTTGAGGCACAATATATATATGAATTTGTGAGTGAGAAATCACTGTTCAAGATCAAACTTTCTTTTCACCTTAAAAGATCAACAGCTGTAGTGTTAAAGAAATCTAATAAGAGATCTTCCGAGCTAGCCCTCGCAGAATCCTTAAAGCGGCTCCCAACGAGCAGTAAATGTGAAGTACAACCTCAGAAATAAAAGAAAGTTGAAACATCAACTATTCACGTTCCTAAAAAATATATTGTCTCATGAATGTGCCGGGCTCCTAAAAAGCGAGAGTTTTGTAAGTTTCTTTCATTTTTTGTTACTATATAAATATTTCATCTCTCTAACTCATATTTCTTTTTCTTTAAGTGGATAAGATGGTGAAAATCCAACAGCGCTAGGACTGACATTGAGAAACTGAAACTCCAAGTTTGTTAAGATCAAATATTTTCAAGACGATTATAAAAGTTGGTATGAATCTGGGGTTGAAAAAATTATATCTCCGGAATCACAGTTGACAGAGTGTAGAACAGAACTTTCAATAATAACAATCTCCCTTTCGTTGCAGCTTCAAGATCTCGAGATGTTGAAGATACGTGTGCTTTCACCGAGGACTTATTTGAAATGTTCTAACAATGCAGATGTTATTATTTTTTTCAAACTTTGTCAAAATGATGTTGTATTAGTGATGCATGCTGATCATATTATTTTGTTAGTTATTTGCACACGAGTATCTTTTTGGTGATAAGCGTGGGGATGAATAACCAACAACATTTGACTTGGTTGAGACTATCTATNCATGTTCTAACAATGCAGACGTTATTATTTTTTTCAAACATTGTCAAAATGATATTGTATTAGTGATGCATGCTGATCATATTATTTTGTTAGTTGTTTGCCCACGAGTATCTTTTTGGTGATAAGCGTGGGGATGAATAACCAACAACATTTGACTTGGTTGAGAGTATCTATCAAAGTTTTACTCGATGATGTTAACCTATATAAGTGAGCCAACGGAAGTCCGCCGATGACTTATTAACCCATTTGAGGTTGTTTGTTGGAGCACTGTTCACTTACAAATCTGTGTGAAAGGGGTTAAGTGTAGCTCACCAAGGACCGTTAACCTATCCAGAGTTGTTTACCGGAGAAAAAACTCGATGAAGTTAACCAATGTGGAAGAGGTTAGATCAAATCCCCCTGGGATTGATCGTGCTCTGACTAAAATACAACCGAAGTTGTGTATTTCTCGTGTCTAGAGCATGAAGTGACTCGTGAATGAGTCATTACACTTTCTAAACATATCCTTTATATATAGGAAAATGAGAAATATTTGAGATAAATTGATTATATATGAGTTGCGATATAATAACATATATGGACTACATGACTAGAGTGTTACTGATAGTACTTACGAAGATTTTCTGCATTTTAAGTCTGAGACAATTTTTCCATCTGAATCATCAAGCTTGAAGGTTCCCGGCTTGATCATGGTAGCAACTATATATGGGTCTTCCCAAAGAGGTGATAGTTTGTTGCGTTGAGGACCATGACTGGCGGCTTCAATGATACGCAAGACCGGGTCACCGACGGAGATAGACCGATGCTTGACTCTCCAGTTGAAGTGGCGAGCAATTCTTTGGTGGTAGAAAGCAGCTCTAAAATGAGTCACATTGCGTGTTTCTGGGAGGAGATCCAAATGTTGTCGGAGTTTTTCCTCGTTGCTATCTGAGTCGAAAGTCTTAACNACAGCTCTAAAATGAGTCACATCGCGTGTTTCTGGGAGGAGATCCAAATGTTGTCGGAGTTTTTCCTCGTTGTCATCCGAGTCGAAAATCTTAACTCGTGGGTTTGGAACTCCGATATCAACTGGGATAACAGTCTCAGTGCCGAAACATAAGTTATATGGAGTTTCTCAGGTTGGAGTACGAGTAGTGGTGCGATAGGCCCAAAGGACGCGCAGCTCTTCTACCCACTGCCCCCCAGCCTTCTCAAGACGAGTCTTCAACTCCTTGAGCACCGTCCAATTTGTCACTTCTGTCTGCCTATTTGTTTGGGGATGCGTCATGACTGTATGCACCAACTGAATGTGAAGATCCATGCAGAATGATGTGAAGACCCTTCAAGTGAATTGCGTCTCATTATGAGTGATAATTTTCACGGTGAGCCCAAAGCGACTGATGATGTTTTTTCCAGACAAATTGTTTGGCATTTGCTTCAGTGATCTTGACGAGCGGCTCTGCTTCTACCCATTTGGTGAAGTAGTCGACATCTGAGATGATGAATTTTCGTTGTCCACTAGCTAGTGCAAATGATCTCATTATATCTACCCCCATTAGACGAAAGGACAAGGACTCAGAAATGATGTGTTCTACCGGCGACACATGCGTAACATTATAAATCCTAATATGTTTGAAAAGAGGTGGCTTCATCATCTACTAGGTTCATCTTTATTTGATTGTACCTTGAGTATGCATCCATAAAGTTGAGCATCTGATGTCCGAAAGTGGCATCAACAAGTTGATCTATGCGTGGGAGGGGAAAGCTATCTTTCGAACATGCTTTATTGAGGTTTGTATAGTCGACACATTCTCCTTGAACCACTAACTTTTATCACCATGACGACATTGGCCAGCCATGTAGGGTGGTGCACTTCCCAGATGAACTTGGCTTTGAGAAGCATGTTGAATTCTTGTTCAATAGATTATAAGCGATTCAGGGCAAAATTTCGCTTCTTCTAGATGACCGGTTTAGAGGTTGGATCTACCTTTAAAAGGTGCATGATTATTTCAGGGTCAACTCCAGGCATGTCGGTCGGAGTCCATGCAAAAATATATTGATTCCTTTAGAGAAGATCTACATACTCCGACCTTTGCTCATCAAAAAGTAGGGAATGAAATTGCGATGTTCTCAAGGAATGTTCGTTAGAGAGTGGGATGTGAACCAAGTTTTTCACGGGAGAAACCCGTTGAAATACATTTTCATCTTGCAGATCGAAGTTCTCAATGCTAAGTGTCATTGATGGGCGTGGCTGAGCTTACCTAAGGTAGCATGATTTTGTTGTTTGTTAATCACCTCGCACGACGTCGATCCCTGATGGGATTGGAAACTTTATCTTCAAGCGTGTTATAGAAGTCACGATGCCAAATTGATTGTAGTGGTCTCCCGAAGATGACATTATATGTCGATTCTGATTTGACAAAGATGAATTAGACTGAGAGGGTTATATGTCGAGGAAAATCTCCTAAGACAACGGGGATATTTTTTTCCCTCAACCTTCACTGGTCAATTATCAAAACCATATAATAGTGCGGATGCAGGTTGAAGTTTTTCCCTTGTCAATCCCAAACCAAGGAAAGTTGAATAAAATAAGGTATCGACAGAGCTCCCATTATCGATCATGATTCTCTTTACGTTATAGCAAGACTCGTCAATTCCTGCGCTAATGACGAGAGGATCATGGTGGGGGACTCGAACTCCTTCCAAATCGGAATCATTAAAACTGATAGGCTCGGGGCGCAATTTCTTCTACATTAGTTCACCAGGTATAATGATAAGAACTTGATCAGTCAACAATGGGCCTCCAACAATTGTTTGAATTTCGCCTACGACTGGGTGACCCCCATATTGCTGTCTTTGTAAATGTTGTCCCCCAGTAGAAGCATTATCAGTACCACTTGGTTTCTTTTGTACAAATCGACCAAGATATACCTGTTTACTAAACCTTTCAATCTCTTCCTTGAGTTGCTTACACGCTTCAGTGGAGTGACCATTACTTCAATGAAAATTACAGTATTGTTCTTGATTCACTGAGTTAGGTTTTAGGGTGTGATGCCACTTAACGACTTGCTCGTATTTGGTAGTCATTAAGATGTTAACACGTGATGTGTTGAGCGGTTTATACCCTTTCTTAGGTTGATACTCACTTCGCTGGCCTGCAGGTTGAGGAAGGAGGTCGCGATTCCTCTATTGTTCGACCTTTCTCCGTTGCGAAGATTAATTATTATCTCCAGTGTTATTCTTGAGCTTTCCCCCCAAGTTTCTCGAACTGCTCTTTATATGTGTTGATAGCCTCATCCGCAGTGATTTGGGCCACAACACGATGGACAATGTCAGCATAAGAACGAACTGTCTCCTGCATCAGTGATGAGTAAAAAGATCATGAGCGGAGCCTCCCAAGGAAGACTCCCCTTAGTAACTCCGGATCCACCTCCGGAATCTGACGGGCTTCATTAAAAAATTTGCAGAAGTAGTCCTTAAGCGACTCTCCTTCACTTTGACAAATTCCTGAGAGATGGGATGAATCCTTGATGATCCTTCGATTTGCGATGAACTACTTTGCGAACAATTTTACAAGCTCGTTAAAAGTGTTTACAGTGCCCCATGGCAGAGAGTAGAACCAGGTTCGAGCTTGTTTTTTAAGAGTAGTCGGGAACAAACATCAGAGGCACGTTGAATCTGCATGATGGTTCGATAATGATCAATATGCTCGTAAGGACAGTTATCCCTTTATATGCATAGACGTTCGGAAGCTTGAAGCATGTTGGGATGGGGTGTTAGAGGACCGCATCCGCTAAGCGAGAAGATTCATGGATGATACGGTGGCGTAGAAGCGATCTTTTTTCTCTAAGGGAAACTCTTCCCGAACGAGACATCGTAGTTCGTTAGAAATGACATTATTTGGAATGACAAGAAAATGTGGCGACGTCGGGCAAGCTGCACGAGATGGATGAGTAGAACTTGAGAAATCTAGGAGTTCAACATCACGACCTGACAGGGGATGTGTTCCTTCTTGAGGAAGCGGGCCGATACGAGTTCCTCTGAGTGGTATGTTTCCCGTACGTTGTGGATTTAATGGTAAACGAATTTCATTCAATGGTGTAGGTAGCGGCTGTTGAGCCCCGCGTTGGTTGGGTAACATCTTCCAGGACGGGAAGATGAAGAAACATGTTGCCCTTGACTTTGTGACCGTTCCTTTAAATGATTTGTGTTAGAGCGAACTGCTCCGTTGTCCCGGATGTTTCGTCTAGTGGCCATGTAGCAAACCAAGTACTTCAGTGGTGGGATTGAGAACCGGCGTCAAACTGATGCGTGCTAGAAAATTTGCGTCGGTAGAGTAATGAATGATCTTCTTAGCGTTGCACGAGGATTCAACACACACTCAGATGAAAGAGAATCAATCTGTCATGACACTAGAAGTTTTTAAGTGGAAAACTTGTAAAGGAAAAAAAACCACAGGGTCTGGCTCAGTTATAAAAACACTATCAGTTGATGATTAAAGAGGCTCGTTGTCCCACAAACGAGAAAGAGTTACTAGATTTTCTAAGGCACAACGTCGACTGACGACACCTGATTATCGGTGGTCGAAGATAGTTGATGACAATCGGCAGCAGTCGACGGATGTTAGCGACGATCGACGATAATTGATTGTGCCCGACGACAGTCGACAAAGGTCAGTGGTGGTCGCTGACGGTCGGTGATGTTCGACGACGGTCAGTGGTGGTCGACGGAGGTCGGCGGTGGTCTGTAATGGTCGACGACGGTCTGCGATGTCAGGGATGGTGTTTAACTTAAGCTCCTTAAAAGTCTTAAGTTCTATTTATGGTCTGCGATGTCAGGGTGGGGCTCTATTTATAGTGTTCTAGGTGCAATTAATGCAGAAATATGAATCATTTTGATCGGACGATCCAGAGAGCTTCCCTCAATTGGATGGCGTTTGATGGATATTGGAGTGCATTAATGATGTCGGAATTGAGCAATCTTGGGCTCGTTGGATTCGTCTTGTCAAAATGCTCGATTTGATTATGAATTAGCTAATATCGACATTCGTTTGATCTTTCAAATGTGTCCAGAAATCTTCCAAGATGATTTAATCACTTGATTTGAGCTTGATTTGACTCGGATTAGACTAACTTTAATATCATTAGGTCTTTCTCATCGAGTCGGTCAGTTTGACTATAAGTTTACTGAAATCGGATCTCTGGATGACTTTTTATCAAGATTTGAATATTTCTTGAATAAAATATTGCCTCTAGATTCGTGCCAGATGATGAAAATTTGTTGGTGGCGTATCAACATTCATTCCACTCAATTTCTATATATTTACATATCTAACACACAAACTTCAATTTTTTACATATATGCACCTTAACTATGCATGAAAATATGTATTTCACTTTCTGAAAGTTATAATGGTTGTATTTTTTATGTTATATGAAAGATTTGTGGTATGAATGAAAAAGGTTAAATTTTGGTGTTAAAAGTTTAAGAGATTTATATTCTAGCTCTACACCTGTAAGGCGGTAACTGACCAAATTAGCTGCAAGTATAATAGGCTGATCTCCTCTCCCAATGCCTTGCTCCTGCACCAGTATAGGAACTCTTCTTCCTTTAAACTCAATATGGGAGAATTGTCCTCCAAATCCATAGAATTGGCTCAAAGACAAATATTCTGTAACCAAATTGCATGAAAATGAGTTTTTCATTGTCTTTAAGAATCATATTACATGTTGTATCGTTTAGGAAATGTCTTAAAGCCTGAAATATTATCTATCTCTCTCACTTTATTCTAAACTAAAAAAGTCAATAAGAAGTACCTGATGCACTCGGAAGGCAAACCTAACAACCTGTAGCATAAGATTAAAGGTGCTGTTTATAGGAAATAGTCATGCAAATTGCAAACCATTGTATAAATACTTAAATAGCAAAAGAAAATCAGCTTAATTAGCCATGTGTTGACCTCATTTTTGAGGTCATTTCTTTTTCTAGGACCCTAGGATCTAGCTCTAGGAATTCCTACTGACCATCCTAGAAAAACTAGAATTAAGACCCACCCTTTTAGAAATTCCAGCCACTTCCTATTTTCTTTGATGTCTAACATTTATGGCACAAGGCCATCGTCTTATGAACAAACGGTTATGGGCTATTTTGTGAAGACTCAAGGGAAATGTTCCAAATAGAACTTCAAGCCTTAGGAAGACATCGTCACGACTCTTTTTCGTCACATACACACATCAAATGCACAAAATTCACTGAGTTACATGAAATTGGACTTCAATTAAGCCTAAAGGACGGGTGAAAATGCGAACTTCTCCGGATGACCTCCGACGATGAATTGGACTGTGCCAACGCGTCTGGGATACCAATTTTGGTAGGAAAGGTCATATTGCTATACTTTTGACACGAGAAAATTGACACGCAAATCGATGAATTCGTCAAAACGACTTCCGACGGCAAAACGGACTGCGCCAGCGCGTCTGGAACGTCAGAGTTACCCAAAATTGACATCCATTTTATGATGTGCTACACTAATAAAAATGTACAAATCAAATTTTACTTTTTGAAATAATTAATATTTCCATCGCGGCTAGATCGAAGCTCAACTCGCCGTTCCCACATCTCCCCCCGTCGGCCGCATCGAAGCCCTAGCAGGCGCAATTCGTGGCTAGCCCCTCTCTTTCCCGAAGCCTGATTCATCGTCTCCTCTGTCATTCGCGCATGAGGTGGCTCGCCTTCCTCTTCCCTCACACGCGGTCCATTCGTGCACGCGACCTCCTCGGTCTCTGCTCGACCGAGCAGCTTCCCAACGATGGAACTCCACCTGACCGACCCTTCCTCTGCCCTAGGCTGCATTTCCTCTTGCCTTAAATCTTTCTTATCCTCTCCCTTTACCTGATTTGCTGGCTAGAGAGGCAGGTAGGTGGCTGCTCTTCTCCTTTCTTTGCTATAAAATCCCCATTTCGGGGAGATCTTGGTGTTGGCCGAAATTTGGAGAGTGGGGAAGGTGCTGCCAAAATATTTTCTTACATTTCCTTCTCATCTTCTGTGGCTTGGGAGTTGTTAAAAATTTTTGAGGAAGAAAGAAAGAACTCTTNAGTGATAAGAATTCTTTTAATTGTCCTAAGCGATTCTTTATCTTTGGAGTAAACTAGTGTTGACCTTATTTTTGTGAGGTCTTGTCTTCTCCTCCTTAGAGCCTAGATTCTAGCTCTAGAAATTCCTACTGGATCATCCTAGAAAACTAGAATTGAGACTCACCTTTTTAGAAATTCCAGCAACTTCTTATTTTTCTTTGATGTCTAACATTTATGGCACAAGACCATCGTCTTATGAATGAGCGGTTATGGGCAATTTTGTGAAGACTCAGAGGAAAAGTTCCCAATAGGACTTCAAGCCTTAGGAAGACATCGTCACGACCTTTTTTTTGTCACATACACACATCAAATACACAAAGTTCACGACATTGCACGAAATCGGACTTCAATTAAGCC
>JXCR01021578.1:108115-126720 GCA_002079205.1 Phalaenopsis hybrid cultivar
CTGAAGGACTAACACCAATGGAGGTTACAGACTACATCCAGGTAAATTTCTTCGAAGTAAACCATTGGATATCTTTTTAACATGAAATGTTTGTTGAATATTTTAACTGATTTAGGAACATCAATTATATGAATTTACAACAATGGAATCAGCCGATGAATCTATTAGCAATATTCTGTCAAAAGATGCTGAGCTTTTTGAAAGAGCTGGTTTAGTCAAATATCGTGTAAAGCGTTGTTTTCGGAAAGATCCTTCCATTGTTGAGAAGGTATTAGCAGATGATACTAAAAGCATACAGTTGTGCAGGAATACACATTTTGGAAAAAAGGCATCTGACCAAAATTTTGAGGATTTACGTCTTGCCGGTAGTGATGAAGACATTGGAGACAGTTTTACAGAACATCCTTTATGTGGCAAATTTACCAGGGAAAGCTCGTATAACTTTGTTAGCACTAAAGTATCAACTTCTTTGAATAAATCAAATAAAAATTTACATACTGATGAGCCTGGACTAATAAATGAAAGTGGGGTTGAAAATGTGGATAGAGTTTCTCTGTTCTTTCTTGAAAGTGCAGAAGATGAAATTGCTTTAAGCACTCGGAATGATGAAATAATTGAATCTATTCATGATGTTACTAGTGCTACTGGAGATGGAAAGAGCAGTGAAGAATGCTCTGAATCATGGATTCGAGAATTGACCGAAGGAGAGTATTCTTCTTTGAGCATCGAGACGCGTCTTGAAGTGCTTGTTGCTTTAATTGGTGTGGTTATTGATGGAAACTCATTCCATATTTTTATTGAGGTATGAAATTTTCATATATTTAGGTTCTGGATTCTTATTTATTTATTTATGTTTTTATTTGAAATAAAACATGCTTGATATGTTTAAACATATTTGGTTGTATTTAAAAACACTTCAAAAGAATTTTTAGATGTTTTGAGTGCTTTTAAAAACAAGCTAATTGGTTTTTTAAAACAAAACATAAAAACATACAAAAATTGTATTAAACAAAACATGTTTTTAAAATAAAAACAAAAACAAAGTGTCGAGTTTGGTTTTTCTAATTTTGTTAGTGTGCATCATTGGTATGCTATTTTCTGAAGACTATATTACAGGAACGCTTGAAAGAAGCACATGCCTGTAAGAAGATGATGTTGGCAAAATTGAGATTGGACAGAAGGCTGCAAGAAGAAAGATATGGGCTTATGGACGATACTGATTATTTACGTGCAAATCCTGCATTGGGGCAGCAATTCTCCTCTAAGTCAAACTGTATTCTTCATGAGCAATTTGAATACACTCCAGCATTGGGTTTATCACAATTAGAGTTGTTCATCGACCAGAAGGCTGAAATGCTACATTCATACAGACTTTTACCATTGGGTTCAGATCGAAGGCACAATCGATATTGGCAATTTTCAACATCTTCATCTCGGAATGATCCAGGTTCTGGAAGAATTTTTTTTGAGTCTAGATATGGATTTTGGAGGGTTATTGACTCGGATGAGGTATTTATTTCTCATTCTAGACCTCTGTTAAAACATTGATTGTACATCTTTTAACTTTCGGAGAACCCAAATCATATAATATTATACGCCACATATAGCTTTCTTGATCGTGCTCTATATTGCTGTTCAAGCTTTTTTTTGTTTATTACTATTATTATATGGTTCATTATAATATAGAAATTATGTCATTCAATTGTTTAATTTTTGTATTTTCGGTGACATTTAATGATGTAAAAAACTAAAAATGCTCTATTCGTCCTGCATATTTCTCCATAACTATGATTCGTTTACATATATCATTTAGTCTTGCTGATGCTTTGATGCAAACTTGATAGTGGACTTTAGAGTCAATGATTGAGCTGAGTGATTTTATTTGATGTAAGATAGTGGAGTAGGACCCATTTGAAGTGATTTTTGGGGCTTGCAAGACTTCAGTAAGCTTGTTCAAAGCGTATTTGAAGCCTTCGAAAGTTATGTGGGGTTTGGGTTGATTTTCGAAGACTAATTTTGTCTGGAGCTCAGCATGACATAATATTAAACAATAAGAGAAGTGTCAAAATGATCCCCAGACTTTTTGCATGGAGTCATTTTAATTCCATAGTCTATGATAGTGCTAATTTAGTCCCTAGAGTCTTATAATGAGGGATAAAATAGTTCTTTTTAACTTCCAAAGTATGGGAATTAATTTGACACTTATATACTCTGGGAATACAACGGCCCTTCGTAAATAGTTAGGGGACTATTTTGACTTATTAGAAATATTATGGATGTAGGCATTCTATGAATGGGTTTGCAAGTTGGGAAAAGAGTGCCATAGTAAGGAAGTTTTGGTGTGTGTGATTGATTGTTGACATGGAGTTTTTTTGGGGATGATTCAAGTTGGGGAGAACCGATGATTGAAGGCATACAAACTTATAAAGAAGCTTAAGAGTACTGATAGGAACAGACATATAGTTTCACAAAAAAATATGAGATTCTTTTAAAATTTTTTTTAATGCAGGAAATCTCTCCCAAATCCTATACCTAAGACTCAAGACTTTAGCTCATGTATAACTCTAACCCTATACATATTAGCCCTATTCATACTAAACAATATTAAATGACGAATGACTAAATTGCCCTTAGGTTTAGAAACTACTAAATTGCCCTGGGCGAGGCTCTGTCATAATAATACTCCCCTCCATAAAAGGCATTGTCCTCAAAAGTGGAAAAACTTATTGTTAGATCAAGTCGTGTGGTTCTCATCAACTGGCTTGAGACTGGTTGTCCATCCGGAGTTCTACTATTTGAGTTTTGGTATTGTTGTGGTTGTAGTAGTTCGCTATTAAGTTTTGTCTGTGTTGCTCCTAATAGTATGTTTCATTGTATTTTTTTCTTAAACCAGTGTGTTAATTCCATAATATCTTTCAATTCTTGTGGTCTTAGTAGGCGAAAGTGTTACTCAAATTTTTGGCTTCAACCCATTTATGAAGTTGCCTTTCAACACTTCTTCTAGCATCGCTCTTAAATGGGTGGGATAACATCTCAATTTTCTCTTTATATTACACGATGGATCCTTCCTGGACCAATGAAAAAATTTGCTCGTGTAAACCCCCTTCTTTTGTGGTTCTGCAGCGCTCCAACAATCGGATCTTGATGTCTTCCCATGTCTGAATTGACTGACGTTCTCTCCATTTAATCCAAATCACAAAGAAATGCAAATATTATTGTTTAAATTTAAATATGTTACAATAAGGTCTCTGGTAGATCCATACCTCCATCGAACTCTAGTAGATCCACCTAAAATTATTTGGATCCATACCTCCATCGAACTCTAGTAGTTCCACTTTTATTTCGAAGTCTGTGTCCTCCATATGCGGGCTTCTCTCTTGATCTCCTCTGATACTTAATTTCAAAGCGTAATGGTCTTTCTTCTTCATCACTTAAATCCCCTGTATGGAAGGAGTTGAAATTATAGTCTTTCTGCTCTTCGACTTTTCTTATCACCATCGAGGGTGATTCCCCCATGAGTTTCATCCTCAATATTTGCAAGCCTCCACTGAAGTTGTCGAATCTCTCATTAATTCTCTTCTCGGGTATGCTCGAACATGTATCTCCTTGGTGGCATGGTTGAGGTTGAGAGGTGAAAGAGGGTGTAAAAAATTGATTTAGGGTTGCTTATTTTGAAAATTAATAAGGGTAAATTAGGGTTAGGTACAAATTTGGCTATAGTTTTGGAATAGGAAAAAAAAATTGGAGGGTAAGGTGGGATGCTAGGAAACACTAGAATATGATTAGGGTTAGGCTAGCTCTAATACCAAATGATATCAGAGTTAACCAAAACCATTAAAAAAATGCAAATATTATTGCTGAAATTCAAATAGGTTACAACAAGGACTCTACAAAACAGGAAATAAGCTATAACAACGTAAAAGACATCCTGAGACGATGGCAACTCGGTGGAGGATGACTAGACAGTAGGTAGGGGTCGGTTGGGGGAGGTTGTTGCTAAGGTAGGATGGGGGAATTGAGTGTTGGGCGACCGCAAGAGAGCAGGGTTGAAGATTAGCAGTAGTTGCTTGGAAGATTAAAAGTGGAGACAACAGGTGAGTTGACTGGAAGGGGCTGGTGGCTGAAGTGGGGATGTCGGAGGCCTGGTCTGTAGAAGGTGGGGTGTTGGCGGGCTGGTCGGTAGCGATTGAGGGTGTTTGAGGGCTGCTTGGCAGTAGAAACAGGAAGGAGATGGCGCAGGAAAGAGGGCAGCGCACGGGGGAGGGTGGAGGCGAGCAATAAAGGATACACCACCTCGGGATGAGTTACAATTGGAGCATGTTCTCGTTGTCGGATATAGCTTTAGAAGGGAAAGGGGGACGTCAGAGGCTTTATATATATATAAAAAGAGAGAGAGAGAGAGAGAGAGAGAGAGAGAGAGAGAGACCCTCCCCTTTAGCGGCAACCCTAGCCATAAGCCTAGATCGGCCGACCCTGCACTCCCCTTGGCTGACCTATTTAGGAGGTCCAATCGGTTCTTCCCCCTAGGTAGCCCTGCATCAACGATGCTAGAGCCTTTCCTTCTAAACACAATGTCATCACGTTCAATTTTTTCTTCCAATGTCAGCCCATAGTAAAGTATCTCTCCACACAATTAGCCCAACCATAAGCATCATCTCCTTCAAAGATCGACATATTCAACTTTTTTATGCGCGAGCTTTCTCCCCAATTTTTTTATCGGAGTTCATCCCACTCATAAAGCGGGGGTTGGGTTCCATTCCTCGACCCATATTGATTTTTCTTCTTTCTAGTGCATCCCATAATCAACTATCCCATCCCCTCCAAAATTGTCTTGTGTCCGAAAGGTTGCAGCAATAAAAGACATTATTGCGGTGTGATGTAGCCCTTTGTCGGGGTCCCACCCACCTTGTTCCCTATTCCAGGTCGAAATCTTTCAAAATTGATTCTCTCTTGTCCCGAATCACTCTCCGTATCATTCTGTTAACTGCCTCTTGTTTCAACCATTGGGATGTCGTGTCATTCCTTTCAATTACCCATTACTTCACTCGATCTCGTAGGTTTAAACCCACTCTAGACATCGATGTTGCCCCAATGTTGTACAATTCTTATGATCGTTGCCGCTCACATTCACTCCAGATGTTCTTGCTCGATCTCGCTGCAAGTGGAGGGTATGTGTGGGACTCCAAAATCTTCTTTATCTTTTCTTCTTGGGCTATGAACCTCTCCTCAATGGTTGAGAAACACTCCTCTATTCTATATCTGATTTGACCGACCTTTTTTACTTGTTTGTTTCTCCAAGGCATCCTTCTTTTTTGTTGTCTTTACTCCCGGATAGTTTTGAAACTCCTTAATTCTGAAATCACGAGATTCATAATTTATAAATGCGGATTCGGTGTTATGTAACTGTGGACGCTGTGAATCCAAAATTCCTGTACGGAGTACGTTGGAACTGTTTGAAGTTGCGCAAAACTTTGAAAGCTAAAATATGAACTCTTATACATTGCAGTTCCTAATCATGAGTTTATGTCACTAGCAACGCAGAACTTCTTTACATCATGATCCTTATACCGTATTTCGATCAAGAGCAGCGCGAAACTCCTATGTGTCACGATCCTTCGCCTTTTCTGGGAGTTTGTATCCCATGATCCTTTCATCGGCTTCCCGACCAGAAAAAATGGCGATTGTTTGTGTTCCTGTTAATTTTTCCCACCATAGTGTTGGATGTTGAGGTTGAATGCGATACTGTCGTCGTTTTTCTAGCTAGCTCAAATCGCGACTGTATCGTGTAGACAGAGATTTCTTTCCATGTAGCTATATTGCGCAGCATCGCACAGATCCGTCATTGCCCTCCTTGTATGCCTATCAGACTAAGTAACGAAGGTGGTTCACGTCGAGAGGTAGAACTCTCTCCCAAAGCAGAACCTTAAGACTCAAGACCCAACTTCATCCAAAAACCTAAATATATTAGCTCTATTTATATAAAATAATAATAAATGACAAAAAGACCAAATTGTCCTTAATCGCACAGTAGCCTTACTTACCCTTAGGTAAGAAATACTCGATCGAGATATAGAAGAAAGAATGACAACAAGAAATTATTAAAATATAGGAATAAAATACACCTCACCAATGAAGGGAGGATCAAGGTGAACAAATTAAGGAACAATGATTAGCCACCAAGTTTCTCCCAAGTAAGAAATATTTGTCCCAAATCAGATTTTCATTCTTCATTAATTATCTTTCATTATAATTTACCGTTTATTGAACAGTATTATAGAGAGGAGAACACAAAAGAACACGATGAAACCAATTGGAGGTTAGACTACAATCATTTTAAAACTATCTTTGGACTTTATGTGCTCATACTGAAAATTCGAAGACTATTAAACCCGCTGAGTACTTGTCTTGGAAGACGAAACATCACGCTGAATCCACAAAAAGAGCATTGAATATGCTTGCTTTAATTATTATTATTATTATTCTTTTATTTATTTATTTATTTACTTATTTATGATATGCTTGCTTTGGTTGGATTTTGCGATGTGAAGTGGCAATTTGTGATGTGGCTGTTGACTAGGACTCAAATTTCAGCTCTCATAACACTTGGCATTTTCACTCAAATTAGATCGCAACTGATTTTTAATAAATTCAAATAAAAATTCAACAAAAAAGGGAAATTTACATACATACCACACAATTCTTTTATATTTACATATCTAATACCTAAAATTTGATGCTTACATTTATAACTTTGGTCTTATAAATATGTGCATTGAAAGATGTAATTCACTTTTAAAAAGTTTGTAATAGTGACATTTTTGATTTGATATAAAGATTTGTGTTCTGTATAAATATGGAAGTTTAGGTGTCTGATATATAAATAAATAAGATTTGTGTGGTATGTATATAAATGCCCCCCAGCAAATTATAATAATAATTTAAATATGGTTTACCCCTGTGAAAATCTTGTAATTAGCCTTTCCTGCAACATGCTTCATATCTTCCACGGTTTGAGAGGGAAAATGCAGCGCATCTGAAATCGACAAATAAAAATATACATCCAGAGACTAAAAATAAAGGAAATCCTCAATTTTTTTTACCTTGCTATTGTTAGTTTTTGAATTAGAAGGCGAGCCTGAAAGGCCTCGAACTATGATTTTTGGCTAAAATTATAAAGAGAAAAGTATTATATGCACTTTGACCTCTCGCCTATTTGAGTGGTGGAAGATGTTTTATTTGCACTTAGCCTTCTAGAAATTGTCAAAATAAAATGATTTCTAGATGGTTTCCTGTTAATGATTTTTTCAGAGCATTCCTCCAGCATGTCATATTCATATTATTTAATTCTTAGTGACTTATACTTCAAGATTAATGTATGTTCCTATAACATTAGTGTAGGCATTTGATGCTCTTCTGGCTGTCCTGGACACCCTTGGGATCAGGGAATCAAATTTGTATTTTATGTTGAAACAAGTCGAGATAATGTTCAAAGATACTGCTGGAAGGCTCAGAAACAGAGAATTTCATGCAGAACCTACAACTTACTCGCTACAAACTACTATCACATCTGATTATCGCAATTCTAATGATAATATCGACGATGAGTTTTGTCATTCNAGGTTTGTATCCCATGATCCTGTCATTGGCTTCCCGACCAAAAAAAATAGCTATTGTACGCCGCGATCTTTATGTTTGTGTTCCTGTTAATTTTTCCCGCCACAGTGTTGGATGTTGTGGTTGAATGCGATACTGTCGTCGTTTTTCTAGCTAGCTCAAATCGCGATTGTATTGTGTAGATAGAGATTTCTTTCCATGTAGCTATATTGCGCAGCATCGCACGGATCCGTCATTGCTCTCCTTGTATGCCTATCAAACTAAGTAACGAAGGTGGTTCACGTCGAGAGGTAGAACTCTCTCCCAAAGAAAAACCTTAAGACTCAAGACCCAACTTCATCCAAAAACCTAAATATATTAGCTCTATTTATATAAAATAATAATAAATGACAAAAGACTAAATTGTCCTTAATCGAACAGTAGCCTTAATTACCCTTAGGTAAGAAATACTCGATGGAGATATAAGAAGAAAGAATGACAACAAGAAATAATTAAAATATAGGAATAAAATACACCTCGCCAATGAANGACTAAGTAATGAAGGTGGTTCACGTCGAGAGGTAGAACTCTCTCCCAAAGCAAAACCTTAAAGACTCAAGACCCAACTTCATCCAAAAATCTAAATATATTAGCTCTATTTATATAAAATAATAATAAATGACAAAATACTAAATTGTCCTTAATCGCAGAGTAGCCTTAATTACCCTTAGGTAAGAAATACTCGACGGAGATATAAGAAGAAAGAATGACAACAAGAAATAATTAAAATATAGGAATAAAATACACCTCGCCAATGAANGCATGCAACAGCTGTGATGTAGAGTTTTCTTAATATAGCTCCATATAATAAAATAGGAAATTTACATATGTAGCATGCAATTCTTATGTATTTACATATCTCATGCCTAAACTTTGGTATTTACATATAGATCACCTTAGTGTTTTAAACTATACATGAAAAGGTGTGTTTCACTTGTAAAATGTGGTAATTCTGGTATTTTTTATTTGATATTAAAAATATGATTATGTGTAAATATGAAAGTTTGGGTGTGAGATATGTAAGTACATAAGAATTGTGTGCTATGTATGTAAATGCCGCTAATAAAATTTATAAATTATGCCCCAGTTATAGCAGCATTGTTGCTATGGAAGTACATTCCTGGAGGTTTGTAGTTTTTATTTTTATTTTGGCCATATTTGTTACTTTCACTGAGGCTGCATATCAGACATGAGTAACACTTTGGTAGTTTGGTTTACATAATACCCTCTATTTTTTCCTGTTCAGCTAAGCCTTAATATTATACTTTTTTAAACTAAAATCTATCCAATTGTGCAATTGATTGATGCGATTTCAATTAGTCCATAAGAATTTTCTTTTGCGTAAAATAAAGAAAGATGAACTTTTTTTTACTTCTTTGGTCTGTAATTTTAACAGCTTCATAAATCACAGCTTTTATGAAAGTTTTGTACTTAATTGTAGTTCATTTATTTCTAGACATTTTTCATACGAGTTGAGGCTGAAATGTCCAAAAATTTTTTAGAGTACAAATGATTTTATCATTTACATATATTGCACTTCGAATCTATTTTCGTATTTGCATTATCACACTAGTACAATTGTGGTTTGGCTTGACAAGTCTTCTTCTTGTGGTTTCAGAGCCTTACTTTGTTAGAAAATGCAATTAAGCCAGATTGTTTGAACCCAGATTTTGTTACAACAAATGAACTGCTAAGATCCGAAATGGATTTGGCGACGAGTAATGCAGCTAGTGCTTCTAAACCAATTCCGGTAATACCATGGATTCCTGAGACAACTGCGGCTGTGGCATTGCGACTTTTGGATTTTGATTCCTCCATCCCTTATATGCTGCAACATGGCCTAGAACCTCCAGATGGCATGGAAGCTGGAGAGTTCCTTGTGAGTTTCCTTTTTTTAGAGGAATTTACATGCATATTACACTATCTATTTACGTATCCAACACCTAAACATTCACATTTTCATGCATACCATTCAAATTTTTAACACCGCATAAAAAATACTGCCATGACTTTCTCTTAAAGAGTGAAATAGAAATTTTCATGATAAATTTATGGCACCAAGTTGTTATATAAGTGTAAATATTAAACTTTGGATGTTAGATATGTAAATACATAAGAATTGTGTGGTATGGTATGTATGTGAATTTTATTTTTTTATATAGGGGGTCATTTTCTTATTTATTCTAAAAAAATATAAATACCATTTCAAGTAGAAGAAAACTAGAGTGGATGTAATTAACCCTTTTGGTTGTCATAGATAATTATATTGCAGATTTGTTAGGCTTGAACTTCCATTTTCTTTTAGAAAACTTGAAGAGAGTCGGTAGGCTTCATGGAGAACCGACAATACTTATCCGAGTAATCTTCTAGGCCAGTAGCTTAATCGTGCAGTGTAACGGTTATCGTGGTTCGGCCTTCTTTGCTTTGGGGGTTCTATGAAGATGGGTTTGCAGCTAATGTGAATTTCAGTGTTTCACTAGTCCCTGAATTTTTATAAGGGACAATTTTAGTTATTTGAAACGTCTGGTGACTAATTTGGTTTTTTTTTTTAAACTATGGGATTAAGATAGCTCTTTCGTAAAAATTAAGAGACTAATTTTACATTGGTTTCTTTTTATATATGCTAATTTTAGTGGTCAAAATACAACTGAAACTATTTGAAGCTAATTTTGTTGATAACGTCGTGAGTTAACTAATCTAAACTGATATTTCTGAAGCTGCCCTCGTATTTTGTTCCATTTTGATGGAAAATACCATCATTTACAAGAATGCCCTGCGTTGCTTGGTCTACAAGTGTTCCTATTCCTTCCATGAATTTTGGTAACCAGTTTATCAGCTAAAACTGAATCATATTCCCTTATTTTAAAGCATTGCTAGCTAATAATCTAGCTGCTGCTGCTTTTGTTTCTTTTTTTTTCATTATTTGGTTTCCTATTTTTTCTATTTTTCCAACAGGTTCTTCCACGCTCTACTGCAATGGATCTTACTCATCAGATAGAAGCAGCATTCTCCGATGACACCAATGACCAAAACGGAAATCAGGGCTTTTATTCTGAGGCCAACTGCATGCTTCAGGAACAGGCTAATAACGGTATAAAGCAAAGTAGCAGGATTGATTTGCAAAATAGAAATCACGGAAAAGCTAATTCGATATTGCAAGATTTCAGTTCCAGCGATGCAGCCGAGATCAACAAAATAAGTGAAGAATATTCAGATGATGAGAGAGATGAGTTTGGCGGCATCGAGGCAGTCGAAAGTAATGGTTGTCAGGAAACCGTCGATTCTTATCTTGATATCGAGGATTACGTAGATGAACAAGTAAGTGAAGGCAGACATTCCAATATTGTTCCAGAGCAGGTGGGAAATTGCTGGGATTTGAAAATTAGCCGTTGGGAGACCGTCCTCTCCACTAAAAGNTTTGGTTGTCATAGATAATTATATTGCAGATTTGTTAGGCTTGAACTTCCATTTTCTTTTAGAAAGCTTAAAGAGAGTCGGTAGGCTTCATGGAGAACCGACAATACTTATCCGAGTAATCTTCTAGGCCAGTAGCTCAATCGTGTAGTGTAACGATTATCGTTGTTCGGCCTTCTTTGCTTTCGGGCTTCTATGAAGATGGCTTTGCAGCTAATGTGAATTTCAGTGTTACACTAGTCCCTGAATATTTATAAGGGACAATTTTAGCCCTTATTTGAAGCGTCTGGTGACTAATTTGGTTTTTTTTTTAACTCTGGGATTAAGATAGCTCTTTCGTAAAAATCAAGAGACTAATTTTACATTGGTCTCTTTTTATATATGCCAATTTTAGTGGTTAAAATACAACTGGAACTATTTGAAGCTAATTTTGTTGATAACGTCGTGAGTTAACTAATCTAAACTAATATTTCTGAAGCTGCCCTCGTATTTTGTTCCATTTTGATGGAAAATACCATCATTTACAAGAATGCCCTGCGTTGCTTGGTCTACAAGTGTTCCTATTCCTTCCATGAATTTTGGTAACCAGTTTATCAGCTAAAACTGAATCATATTCCCTTATTTTAAAGCATTGCTAGCTAATAATCTAGCAGCTGCTTCTTTTGTTTCTTTTTTTATCTTTTCCATTATTTGGTTTCCTATTTTTTCTATTTTTCCAACAGGTTCTTCCACGCTCTACTGCAATGGATCTTACTCATCAGATAGAAGCAGCATTCTCCGATGACACCAATGACCAAAACGGAAATCAGGGCTTTTATTCTGAGGCCAACTGCATGCTTCAGGAACAGGCTAATAACGGTATAAAGCAAAGTAGCAGGATTGATTTGCAAAATAGAAATCATGGAAAAGCTAATTCGATATTGCAAGATTTCAGTTCCAGCGATGAAGCCGAGATCAACAAAATAAGTGAAGAATATTCAGATGATGAGAGAGATGAGTTTGGCGGCATCGAGGCCGTCGAAAGTAATGGTTGTCAGGAAACCGTCGATTCTTATCTTGATATCGAGGATATCGAGGATTACGTTGATGAACAAATAAGCGAAGGCAGACATTCCAATATTGCTCCAGGGCAGGTGGGAAATTGCTGGGATTTGAAAATTAGCCGTTGGGAGACCGTCCTCTCCACTAAAAGTGCAGGAGANTGAAGGCAGACATTCCAATATTGCTCCAGAGCAGGTGGGAAATTGCTGGGATTTGAAAATTAGCCGTTGGGAGACCGTCCTCTCCACTAAAAGTGCAGGAGAGGAAAATTCCTCCTGTGAACACAAAATAGATAGCTTTTAGTACAGAAATCATTATAATTTCTAAAAAATTGCAGCTGCAGAGTGAAGCTCCTCATCTTCTTCAGACAAGGAGAAGAAATACGTCAATTTCTATAATTTCACAGGCATGAGATTATTAGGAGAAAGAAAATATGCCTTTGATGATGATGATTAGTGTTATTATTATTTATTTAACTTAGAATGGTTATTGACAACTCCAGCGATTATAATTGATTTCTACGATTTTTGAGGGGACTCAAGACTGCAGGTGGACTTCACAGGTATTAACAGAGAAACTTGACTGTGGTAGAGCCATTTTTTTTTGCAAGCGCCACCATTAATATCAACTTTGAATTATGTAGCAGTATAATGATTTGTATATGACATTTAATTTATACTATCTGAAGCTGGTTTTTTGTATAGATTGAATACTTTGTTCTCTGAAACGAAGGAAATGGCTATAACATTTTATTAATTATTCAGCGTTGTGTGCTTGCATTAGATTGCAGTGGCATTTACATACATGCAGCCTAATTTCTATGTATTTACATATATAACACCTAAACTTTGCATTTTTACATTTATACCACCTAAATCTTTCATATTACGTAAAAAAATACTGCCATTTTAATTTTTAAAAAGTGAAATACTCCATTCCATGTACAGGTAAGGTGATATATGTAAAAATTTGAAGTTTAGGCGATAGATGTGCAAAAACTGATTTTTTTTATGACTTATATTTGGAAATTTATCAGAATTTCAAATGATTTTTTTTTTTTCAAATCAAATTAACAGCTTGGTGCATGCAGATAGTGAAATTATTTTATAGATGCATTTAGAAATGCCACGAGTAAGAGAGTATATCGTGGGAATGTTCATCTGCGCATAATGTGTGTGAACTTTGCTATATTAAAGTTGGGTGTTAGATATATATATATATATTCTGTTTTAAGTATGCATATAAATCTCTCTCTCTCTCTCTCTTAACAGAAGATGATACATGAATGGTCTATTTACTTGCATAGTTGCATATCGCAAGCTTCTATTGTATTTGTATATCTAATGCCTATACATAGTAACTATGATATTATTAATAAAATCAATTACTTTTGCATAAAATTGTGTATTTATTTTTAAAAGGTAAATAAAAGTGATTTTTAATGTGACAGTTAGGGGTGTGCTTTAATTGAATTATACAAAATTAATTGAAATTTTAATTAAATTTGAACATAATCCAACCTATTTGCTAATGTTCGAGAGCAAGCTCATTCATTTCAACGATCCAATTTGTTAGTATTTATCAGTATTATTTGATTAGGAGAAAACTTAATTATAACTTAATATTATTTTATTTATTTAATATAAACTAGTTAAATATTAATTTAAAAATTCAATTACTTATTTATTTGGATTTGTACAATTATTTGTTAATAATTTTATATAAAATAGTAAGCACTCATTGGAATTTTTAACTTATTTATTAGTTTTATTTGTAAAATCAAATACAATTAAAAATTTTAATTTTATATAAAAAAATTAAGTGCTCATTTGAATTTTTAATTTATTCAATTAATATAAACAGGTCAAGTACAAATTATTATGCATATTAAAAATTTTAAATAAGCTAAATACGAAGATATATGTGAAATTCCAGCTCAAATTTAAGTTGAACGTGAACAGTTTATGATTCAACCATGTCAAATTCAATCAATGACATAATTAACTCGGCTCAGCTCGATATCTATCAAAAATAAAATAATGATATTTTTATGTAAAAAAAAAGATTTGAGGGGTATAAATATAAAAATGAAAGTTTAAATGTGTAAATACATATGAATGAGTGATATTATATGTAAATGGCCCACAAAGACAATATATCTATCAATCCATTGGGCTCCAACCATCATCTCCGTGGCGAGAAAAGCAGGCATCTTTCCTCGAAAACCCTAACCAGAAATACGTATACTTTCCTCCTTCCCAAGAAAGCTACCATGGCTGGAATTGGTCCGATCACGCAGGACTGGGAGCCGGTCGTGATCCGTAAGAAAGCTCCAAACGCAGCTGCCAAGAAGGACGAGAAGGCCGTCAACGCCGCCCGCCGGAGCGGGGCGGAGATCGAGACCTTGAAGAAGTGTGAGTAGCTTCAACATCGCTCCTTCCCATCCCTTCTTTGCGTTAATGGAGCGCTTCTACCGATTTTCTTTTGAGTCGATTGATTCTTTCCTGTGATTATTCGGCATGTCGATAAACCGATATTGATTGATTTGGTTACCATAGTCAGCAGTTAGGCCTTTTTTTTTTTTTTTTGCTTTGAGGATTGTCATTTCGATTAGGTGGGAGATGATGAGTTCTATGGATTCAGCTTATCGTTCNTGAGACCTTGAAGAAGTGTGAGTAGCTTCACTATCGCTCCTTCTCATCCCTTCTTTGCGTTAATGGAGCGTTTCTACCGATTTTCTTTTGAATCGACTGATTCTTTCCTGTGATTATTCGGCATGTCGATAAACCGATATTGATTGATTTGATTACCGTAATCAGCAGTTAGGCTGTGTTTTTTTGCTTTGAGGATTGTCATTTCGATTAGGTGGGAGATGATGAGTTCTATGGATTCAGCTTATCGTTCTGATTTGGATTGTTTGGTGGGTATAAAGAGAATCGATTTCTTATGCTGGAGGTCTGATGGATGAAATCTTGAATGCTTCTTTGTTCTTATACGACCCGAATTGTTCTTTTTTTCTTATTTGTTTTAATTGCGTTCTTATGTATGTTAAGTGGTTTGAGATGATGAATATTCCATTTTTTTGTGACCTCTGGAAGATTTATTTCTGTTATGCTGTTTTGTAGCTAATGCTGGCAGCAACAAAGCAGCTTCAAGTAGCACAACGTTGAACACAAGAAAGCTTGATGAAGAAACTGAAAACCTTTCTCGTAAGTTACTTTTATGTAATTTTAAGTTTAATATGTATCTTTATCTCCAACTATTCCTGTAGAATTAGTTTGTGAATCTTTAGCTTGCTTAAAGTTTATGGGGCATTTACATACATACTACCCAATTCTTATGTGTTTGCATATATAATGCTCAAAGTTTACGTTTTCATGTTTATACCACTCAAATTTTTTCATATCACATAAAAAATACCACCATTTTGACTTTTAAATGGTGAAATATTTACCTTTCATCCATAGGTAAGGTGGCATGTATCTAAAAATTGAAGTTTAGGTGTTAGTTGTGTGAATACTTAGGAATTGATCGGTATGTATGTAAATCTTCCAAAATTTTATTTGTTGGGTTTTAAAATGGAAGGGGATACCATTGTACGTATGGGTCAAACATGATATACTGTCATGAAATATTCATTGTTTCTTTGTGCATGCGAAGAAGGAATTCATTAACTTAGAAAGATTTTCAATCAAGGTTTCTTACTTGAAGGTTTTATTTGATGTCTGATCGGAGCGTAATTCTGACATTTACAAGCCAGAAGCAATGTCTTCATCTTATTTTTTGTAGTATGGTTTAACATAATTCAAAAACATATGCTCAGAGGCTTAGAGCTACTATCTTTGGTTTGGCTTGCTCATTTGTTTATAGTTGGCATTACATACCACACAATTCTTATGTATTTACATATTTAACACCTAAATGTTCATATGCACATGTTTACCACTCAAATCCTTAACATCATTTAAAAAATACTACTTCTCGTTGTCCTTTTTAAAAGTGAAATACATATCTTTATGCTTAAGTTTATGACACCAAGGTGTTATACATGTAAATATCAAACTGTATATAAATTTGTATTGTTTCTAGAGGCAAGATAATTTTCTTGCGAGGAGAGCTTATCTAAGTCCACAATTAGTGCAACAGTTCGCTCAAGCCTGTTCAGTCTTGCCAAATGATTTCAGCTTAAATCTCATGTATTTAGGGCTGTAAAAATAAAGCTTATTGTTCACGAATAGCTAGTTATATCGCTCGTGTTCGAATTGTTCGTTAAGTATACGAAAATTTTTTCAAGCTTGAAATATAAATGAGCTGAACACAAACAACTCGTCGATCGATCATGTTTGGCCCGTTTTAACTCAAAATAAAGAAATTATATATTATTTATATAATAATATATTATAAATATTTATATCGAAGGTTAAATTATAACAGCTCCTGTGCTCATGTGGTTCGGAGCCTTTTATTGCACAAAATTAGTGCAGGTTTGAATCTAACATTCTACATCTAATTTTTTAATTATTTTAAATGAGTCTATTTCTAGCCGACATTAGCGGAACACGAACAAGAATATGTAAATCGAGTCGAACACGAACACATTGTTCACGAGCTATTTTAAACACAGGCCAATTTCGAACAAGCCGAACACGATCCAAGCCAGAGCTTGCTCAAGCTTCATTTACATCGCTAATTGTATTAATTTATGGAGCATTTCTGACAAGGCTTTTCATATTCTCAAATTGTTCAATTCTTGCCGCATCTGCTTACATTGCTTTAAGCTGAGGGTAAAAGCATTCATGAGTTAATTTGAGAAAGCGGGGTGGGGAGATTGTCTCTTTTTTAATTACTAGTTGGGCTACTTCATTTGTTATGAAGCTTTCATTTTTAGTGATTGCGAGCATTTTGAAGTCATATTTGTTCTCTAAATACAAAAAGAAAAAGTGGATGAGAAACATTCATAAATCACTTGATAGAAGTACTTAAAATAAAATTTTTACCAACTTTGCATTTAAACTTTTGTATGTTGATATTTTTTAAGTATATCATTTATTAACATTTTTTAAACGGGCCAGCTGAAAAGCTAACGAGCTAAATTAGGCTAGCTCAAGCTTGGCTTGTTAGCTCATCGAGCTGGACTTATAATCTATTTATTGAATCGAGCTATAGCAGGCTCACGAGTCAGACATGATTACACCCTTACGTTGCTACATCTATACTAATGTGTTCATCACAATAGACAGGTTTCACAGCTTGACATCTAAAGTTATTTCACTTCTAAAAAATTAGGGATAGTGATATTTTTCTATGCATGTGAAAGATTTGTGTTTTATTGATTCAGAATGAAAATTTATGTGTTTGATATGTAAATATATAAGAATTGTGCAGTATATATGTAACAGCCCCTTTCTAATAACACTGCTATCAATCCCAACATGACAATGCTTGTGTTCAATATATGGATTTGGTTATGTTTTCGTTTCATCACTGCATGGTTGGTGTATTATATGTCTTTCTCTTTGTATTTCTCTACAACTTTAATATTCCTGTCATGAGTATCATTTATGTATTCTTTTTTTCTAACATAAATTAATGTGGTTAAAAAAAAAAAAAAGATGAAAAGGTGTCTACCGAGCTGAAGAAGAATCTCATTCAAGCTCGAGTAGATAAGAAGCTAAACCAGACACAGCTCGCACAGGCAAGTAGTTCAGCTATAAATTTTACTTACAAAAAAAATGTCAAAATAGCCTTCCTGATTGTTTGCAATGTGTATAAAGTGATAATTTAATCCCCGAACTCTTTTAATATATGAACTGAAATAGTTTTTATCCAAATTTAAAGAGCCTCGGGACTAAATTGTCACTTTTTTAGATTCTGAAACTAAAAATGGTCCCCATGAATAATCTAAGGGACTAATTTGCTCTTACTCTTTAAGTTGCATGAGAATATGATTTTTTATTTTAGTTGATCAATGAGAAGCCCCAGGTGATTCAAGAGTATGAATCCGGAAAGGCAATCCCAAATCAGCAGATCATCAACAAACTCGAAAGAGTCCTTGGAGTGAAACTACGCGGTAAAAAATAACGTTTCGGCTATGGGGTAAACTAATAAACAATGCCTTCTCGATAGTATGTATTGAGTTATTGGGTTGTTTATGTGTGTGTGTGTGTGTGCTGCTTATGTGAATCTACCTGTTTCTCATGTTATTGTATACTCCCAAGAACTACTTATTTTAGACCCTTAATGACTTTCATGAGTCAATGTGCATCTTTTTTGTTCAATTCGCCTTCTAAATTAGGATCACTATTGGTATAAAACTTGTGGGGGCTTTTGGAAGAAGTTATATTATCTACTTAGAGAGGTTGCAGATTGTCAGAAGGCCCCCCTATTCACTCAATTATTGCGAAGTTCTTCAATTTTATTTACATAGAAAACCACTATTCTGATGTTTGGTCTATGCTAGAAAAGTGATACATGCTAGAATATTAATCCTGAGTTTT
>JXCR01021578.1:127205-142723 GCA_002079205.1 Phalaenopsis hybrid cultivar
TATATATATATATATATACTTTTTGATATGAAAGATTTGGTTATGAACAGAAGTGATAGATGGTTCTTTTAAGCCTAGCAGTATGTTTTCCACAAAAAAAATTGCAGCTATTTGCATTTTGTAAATTTTTTTAGTGTTGGATATGTAAAATACATGGGAATGGGGATAGGATGGTATGTATGTATATTAGTTGCTCAAAATAAGCAATCATGTAAAGTTATGTAACGATTTGGGAAATTCCTCAGTTTGTAATTTTAAGAGATTTAGGGCTCGTTTGGGGCAGATTATTTTGTGCGGTAGCGTTTTAAAAATGCACTTGATCTGTGCGGATAAACTGCGTTTTGGCAGCTTATGTGTTGCGTTTTGGCAGTTTATGTGTTTTCAAAATGTTAAAAACTGCGTTTTCATAGTGCACTTATTTAGGTGCGGTGTCATCTTTATGGCTACGATTTGATTTTTTAAAATAAAAATAAAAATTTATAACAGTCACGAATTATTTTTAATCAAATTATGAGCAAATTATTCAATAAGCTACAGCTGTCCGAAAATTCTTAGATATTTGTTCAATTTACGATTAACATTGCAGAACAATCATAAATCATTTTGAATAGGCAACAATTTATTTTTNGGAGCATTTCTTACAAGTATATTCATATTCTCAAAATGTTCAATTCTTGCCACATCTGCTTGCATTGCTTTAAGTTGAGAGTAAAAAGCATACATGAGTTAATTCGAGAAAGCGGGGTGGGGATATTGGCTTTTTTTTTAATTAGTAGTTGGGCTACTTCATTTGTTATGAAGGTTTCATTTTTAGTGATTGGGTGCATTTTGAAGTCATATTTGCAGTCTAAATACAAAAAGAAAAAATGGACGAGAAACATTAAGGAATCACTTGATATAAGCACTTAAAATAAAATTTTTACCAACTTTATACTTAAACTTTTGTATATTGATATTCTTTAAGTATATCATATATTAACATTTTTTAAATGACAATGCTGTGTGTGTGTGTGTGTGTGTGTGTGTGTGTGTGTGTGTGTGTGTATATATATATAAACCACTTTCTAATAACAATGCTATCAATCCCAACATGACAATGCTTGTGTTCAATATATGGATTTGGTTATGTNATAATTCTGAAATTTACAAGCCAGAAGCAATGGCTTCATCGTATCTTTGTAGTATGGTTTAAGATCATTCAAAAATATAAGCTCAAAGGCTTAGAGCTACTTTCTTTGGTTTGGCTTGCTCATTTGTTTATAGTTGGCATTTATGTACATACCACACAATCCTTATGTATTTACATATCTAACCCCTAAACATTCATATGTACATGTCTGCCACTCAAATCTAGAACATCATTTAGACAATACTGCTGTTGCTATACTTTTTAAAAGTGAAATACATATTTTTATGCTTAAGTTTATGAGATGAAGGTATTATACGTGTAAATATCAAACTTTGGATTTTAGATGTGTAAAGACGTAAGAATTGTGTGTTATGCATATAAATTTCTTTTGTTTCTAGAGGCAAGATAATTTTCTTGCGAGGAGAGCTAATCCAAGTCCACAATTGTTGCAGCAGTTCACTCAAGCCTGTTCAGTCTTGCCAAATGATTTTAGCTTAAATCTCATTGTATTTAGGGCTGTAGAAAAAAAACTTATTGTACGGGAACAACGAGTTATTTTGCTTGTGTTTTAATTATTCGTTAAGTAAATGAGCCGAATACGAGCAAATTTTTTAAGTTTGAAGTATAACTGAGCTGAACACAAACAACTCNCCGGGAACAGCGAGTTATTTTGCTTGTGTTTTAATTATTTGTTAAGTAAATGAGCCGAATACGAGCAAATTTTTTAAGTTTGAAGTATAACTGAGCTGAACACAAACAACTCTTTGTTCGAAAATGTTTGGCTCGTTTTAACCTGAGATAAAGAAATTATGTATATTATTTATATTATAATATGTTATAAATATTTATATCTAAGTTTAAATGATAACAGCTCGTGTGGTCATGTGGTTCCGAGCCTTTTATTGCACAAAATTAATACAGGTTTTAGTTTAACACTCTACATCTAATTTTTTACTTATTTTAAACAATTATATTTCTAGCCGACATTAGCCGAACACGAACAAGAATATGTAAATCGAGCCCAACACGAATACACTGTTCACGTGCAATTTTAAACACAATCCAATTTCGAAGGAGCCAAACACGATCCAAGCTTGAGCTCGGTCAAGCTTCATTTACATCCCTAATTGTACTAATTTATTGAGCATTTCTTACAAGTATTTTCATATTCTCAAAATGTTCAATTCTTGCCACATCTGCTTGCATTGCTTTAAGCTGAGAGTAAAAAGCATACATGAGTTAATTCGAGAAAGCGGGGTGGGGATATTGCCTCTTTTTTTAATTACTAGTTGGGCTACTTCATTTGTTATGAAGGTTTCATTTTTAGTGATTGGGTGCATTTTGAAGTCATATTTGCAGTTTAAATACAAAAAGAAAAAGTGGACGAGAAGCATTAAGGAATCACTTGATATAAGCACTTAAAATAAAATTTTTACCAACTTTACACAAACTTTTGTATATTGATATTCTTTAAGTATATCATATATTAACATTTTTTAAATGACCCAACTGAAAAGCTAACGAGCTAAATTAGGTTAGCTCAAGCTTCGCTTGTCAGCTCATCAAGCTGAACATATTACACCCTTAGGCCACTACATCAATATTAACATGTTCATCACAATAGACAAAGTTTCACAACATGACATCTAATGTTTGATATTTATATTTATAACGCTGTATTAAAAAACCAGTGTTTAGGGATAGTGGTATTATTTTATGAAAATGAAAATGATATGTAAATCTATAAGAATTGTGCAATATATATATATATAAGCCACTTTCTAATAACAATGCTATCAATCCCAACATGACAATGCTTGTGTTCAATATATGGATTTGGTTATGTTTTCGTTTCATCACTGCATGGTTGGTGTATTATATGTCTTTCTCTTTGTATTTCTCTACAACTTTAATATTCCTGTCATGAGTATAATTTATGTATTCTTTTTTTCTAACATAAATTAATGTGGTTTAAAAAAAAAAAGATGAAAAGGTGTCCACCGAGCTGAAGAAGAATCTCATTCAAGCTCGAGTAGATAAGAAGCTAAACCAGACACAGCTTGCACAGGCAAGTAGTTCAGCTATAAAATTTACTTACAAAAAAAATGTCAAAATAGCCCCCTTGATTGTTTGCAATGTGTATAAAGTGATAATTTAGTCCCCGGACTCTTTTAATATATGGGCTGAAATAGTTTTTATCCAAATTTAAAGAGCCTCGGGACTAAATTGTCACTTTTTTAGATTCTGAAACTAAANTTTTACTTACAAAAAAAAATGTCAAAACAGCCCCCCTGATTCTTTGCAATGTGTATAAAGAGCTAATTTAGTCCCCGGACTCTTTTAATATATGGGCTGAAATAGTCTTTATCCAAATTCAAAGAGCCTCGGGACTAAATTGTCACCTTTTTAGATTCTGAAACTAAAAATGGCCCCCATGAATAATCTAAGGGACTAATTTGCTCTTACTCTTTAAGTTGCATGAGAATATGATTTTTTTTTTTTTAGTTGATCAATGAGAAGCCCCAGGTGATTCAAGAGTACGAATCCGGAAAGGCAATCCCAAATCAGCAGATCATCAACAAACTCGAAAGAGTCCTTGGAGTGAAACTACGCGGTAAAAAATAACGTTTCGGCTATCGGGTTAACTAATAAACAATGCCTTCTTGATAGTATGTATTGAGTTATTGGGTTGTTTATGTGTGTGTGTGCTGCTTATGTGAATCTACCTGTTTCTCATGTTATTGTATACTCCCAAGAACTACTTATTTTAGACCCTTAATGACTTTCATGAGTCAATGTGCATCTTTTTTGTTCAATTCGCCTTCTAAATTAGGATCACTATTGGTATAAAACTTGTGGGGGGCTTTGGAAGAAGTTATATTATCTACTTAGAGAGGTTGCAGATTGTCAAAAGGCCCCTCTACTCACTCAATTATTGCGAAGTTCTTCAATTTTATTTACATAGAAAACCACTATTCTGATGTTTGGTCTATGCTNCCTATTCACTCAATTATTGCGAAGTTCTTCAATTTTATTTACATAGAAAACCACTATTCTGATGTTTGGTCTATGCTAGAAAAGTGATACATGCTAGAATATTAATCCTGAGTTTTTTTTTTTTTTTTGGGCACAATTTTTTGAAAATAGCATGTTATTTATGAGTATGTTTTTATAATATTATGATAATAGTCTTGCTATTCTATAATCAATCACTTCAATGACTGCATCTTGTCTATAATTAATCCTTTTTTATGGCTTTCTTGTAGTTGGGGGCTAATTTAGTTTTTGGGATTCTTTTCTNTGTAGTTGGGGACTAATTTAGTTTTTGGGATTATTTTCTCCTTTTTTTTCTTTTTTTCGTGTGGAATAGTTACATATATACCTCTCAATTTCTATGTATTTACATATCTAATATCTGAACTTTAATTTTTACATGTATGCCATCTTGCAAATGCATAAAAGGTTATATATATATATACATACTTTTTGATATGAAAGATTTGGTTATGAACAGAAGTAATAGATGGTTCTTTTAAGCTATTTGCATTTTGCTTATAGTCTGTTTTCCATAAAAAATTGCAGCTATTTGCATTTTGGATGTAAAATGTAAAATTTTTTAGTGTTGGATATGTAAAATACATGGGAATGGGGATAGGATGGTATGTATGTATATTAGTTGCTCAAAATAAGCAATCATGTAAAGTTATGTAACGATTTGGGAAATTCCTCAGTTTGTAATTTTAAGAGATTTAGGGCTCGTTTGGGGACAGATTATTGTGCGGTGGCGTTTTGAAAATGCACTTGATCTGTGTGGATAAACTGCGTTTTGGCAGCTTATGTGTTTTCAAAACGTTAAAAACTGTGTTTTCATACTGCACTTATTTAGGTGCGGTGTCATCTTTATGGCTACGATCTGACTTTTTTTAAAAAAAATAAAAATTTGTAACAGTCACGAATTATTTTTAATCAAATTATGAGCAAATTATTCAATAAGCTATGGCTGCCCGAAATAAATTCTTAAATATTTGTTCAATTTACGATTAACATTGCAGAACAATCATAAATCATTTTGAATAGGCAACAATTTATTTTTTTATTTTTTATAATTGAATTTAATGTTTACTTAAACCACAAGATTAACCATATGCAACTCCAATAAATACTCTAGTGTTAGCGTTCTATAGTTTATTCATAATTAAATTAATTATCTATTCTATGTACTAAATATGAGAAGTTATATCCTCATCTTTATCTTGAGGACTCATATTTAATATATCTAAACTCATTTAATTAAAATTTATTATAATTTCCATTATAGTTGACTAGTAATTTTTGTGCCCGTTCAAGTTACATAAAATTTTAATCTAAATATTAAAAATTAACAATACATTAAAAACATCACTATTATTTACATTTTCGAGAAGGATAGTTTTATGACATCCAAAGTAATGCTGACAAACAGCTCGTTGTTCGCGAACAGCTTGTGTTTGGTTCGTTAAGAAGCTCGTGTTCGGCTCGTTCGCTAAGTTAACGNAATCATTATTATTTACATTTTCGAGAAGGATAGTTTTATGCCATCCAAAGTAATGCTTTCAAAACAGCTCGTTGTTCGCGAACAGTTTGTGTTTGACTCGTTAAGAAGCTCGTGTTCGGCTTGTTCGCTAAGTTAACGAGCCAAGCGTGTTAACGAGCCGAACACGAAGAACAAGAACAAATATTTGTTCATTCGTGTTCGACTTGTTTTGACTTGAAATACTACAAATCAATTATATATGTATATATCTTTGATGAGTAGTTTTTTTTTTTTTTTTAATTTAGTTGACTACAAGACTATAAAGATTTATAATCAATTAAAAATATTAATGAAAAAAATAGAATAAAAATTATTAAATTAGATTCAAATGATTTTTTAAATAGTCTTAACCTTTAACATCTGATGACTGCATGATTAGAGTTGTCAATATGACTTTATATTCGTGAACGGCTCGTGTTAGGCTCGCTAAGCAAACGGACCGAACACGAACACATTTTTTGAGCTCGAAATATAAACAAGCCGAACACGAGCTGGGCTTGGGCTCGCTCGTGTTCGGCTCGTTTGCACCCCTAATCCAAAGTGATATAAAAATAAATATAAAAGCTTAAATATTTGATATATAAATACGTAGGAATTGTATGATATGCACGTAAATTCCCTCTAATATTATATTTTTTTCCAACCACTATTTTCCTTTCCTATTAATTTTTTATTTTGTGCAGATTTTATGAATAATAACCGTTTTCTTAANTTTTTAAATATTGTCTAACTTTTAACATCTGATGGCTACATGATTAGAGTTGTCAATATGACTCTTTGTTCGTGAACGGCTCATGTTCAGCTCGTTAAGCAAACAGACTGAACACGAACACACTTTTTGAGCTCGAAATATAAACAAGCCGAACACGAGCTGGGCTTGGCCTCGCTCGTGTTCGGCTCGTTTGCACCCCTAATCCAAAGTGATATAAAAATAAATATAAAANAGTGATATAAATATAAATATAAAAGTTTAAATATTTGATATACAAATACGTAGGAATTGTATGGTATGCACGTAAATTTCCCTCTAATATTATATTTTTTTCCAACCACTATTTTCCGTTCCTATTAATTTTTTATTTTGTGCAGATTTTATGAATAATAACCGTTTTCTTAATAATTTTTTACAAGGCCAAAGTTTTCCCATAAAATTAGGTTTTAGTTTTTAATATTCTTAAAAAAATAAACAAATTTTTTAAATAATGTATTTTTAATTAAAAAAAAAATCAATTTTCTTTGTATTAGTCCCTCTAAATGTGCATAATATATGGTCCTAACCGCCGATTTGGCCTTTTGGGCGCCACAGTCAAAAAGGAAAAGCATANTCATTTTTCTTTGTATTAGTCCCTCAAAATGTGCATAATATATGGTCCTAACCGCCGATTTGGCCTTTTGGGCGCCACAGTCAAAAAGGAAAAGCATAAATAACAATTGGCTAAAAATATAAATTAAATAAAATTCGCAACCACACGTTACGATATTGGATTAAATTAATTAATCAGCTCTTAAACATACTTTAGACGTTTGTGCTTAACTCTGATCTCATGCTTATTATTTAATTAATACGTAATTAATTTCTTAATCTCCGTGATTTTTTTTTCCTAATTTCGTTTCTCCGTCGGCTTGCCATAAATGACCCATTGACTATGTACATGGCTGCAATTGTCAAATTTGTTGGCTCGACTTGGAAGAAATCCTTAATATATTTTATTATAAAATTAAAAAATAATAATAAACAAAAATTTGAATGCATTATAAAATTATGAAATGATATAATATTAATATTAAATTATTAATGGAATTATNTCCTAATTTCGTTTCTCCGTCGGCTTGCCATAAATGACCTATTGACTTTGTACATGGCTGCAATTGTCAAATTTGTTGGCTCGACTTGGAAGAAACCCTTAATATATTTTATTATAAAATTAAAAAAAAAAAACAAAAATCTGAATGCATTATAAAATTATGAAATGATATAATATTAATATTAAATTATTAATGGAATTATTTAAGATTCATTGGAAAATTTGATCTTTTTCAATACAAATTTTGAAGTAAAATGTATTGCCGCCTTTTTCATTGTTCATCACGATTTATTCTTTTTCTTTGCACTTCTTATTTTCTCAACTAAAATTTCTGAAGTAATTCACATACCTACCAATTCAAACATTTCGTTTTCACATAAAACACCTTAAAAAGTAAATATTTACAAAAGAACCCAAGGGGTTATTTANGTCAACTAAAATTTCTGAACTAATTCACATACCTACCAGTTCAAACATTTCGTTTTCACATAAAACACCTTAAAAAGTAAATATTTACAAAAGAACCCAAGGGGTTATTTAGGCATTAGTAGGATTTAGTGACTGTTGAAGCTGGATCGAAGGCAGTATTGAAGAGCAATTTGCTAGGAAGAAATTTAAAGATTTGAGCTCTTAAAATTCAAAAAATTGGAAAACATTATTTTTTTTTATTAATTATTTTAGAAAATATAAAAATTCTACAATTTACATAATTACATCAGAAGTTAATTTCTGCAACATTACCTACTNCGGCATTAGCAGGATTTAGTGAATTTGTTGAAGCTGAATGGAAGGCAGTATTGAAGAGCAATTTCTTAGGAAGAAATTTAAAGATTTGAGCTCTTGAAATTCAAAAAATTGGAAAACACTATTTTTTTTTATTAATAATTTTAGAAAATATAAAAATTCTACAATTTACATAATTACATCAGAAGTTAATTTCTGCAACATTACCTACTATGCCATCCACCACTGTTCGTTCGACCGTTAAACAGCAACAAATATGAGAACCAATATGGAAGATCGAGTCGGATACAATAAACCAGGTCTTTTTTTTTTTTTGGTAAGGGGTGTTTACATACAGACCACACAATTCTTATATATTTGCATATCTAACACCTAAACTTTCATATTTACATACATAACATTGAACACTCAATGTTCGATGCAGTAACAAAAAAGGCACAATCACTAAAATTTTTAAAGTGAAATGCATATTTTCATGCCCGAGTTTTTCGTATCAAAGTGTTATAAATGTAAATATCAACCTTTAGGTGTTAGATATGTAAATGCATGGGAATTGTATGGTATATATGTAAATTTCCCTTTTTTTTAATAGATACCAACAAGAAATACAGAGCAATAAATCAACTATGGTCAGCTCATTCACAAGCTAACTTAGTTCCAAAGCTCGAGAGGCAGATTGCGAAAGCTTGGAAAGCAGAGAGGGGCTCTCTGTAATCCATCGTGAACAAGTCATCTCCAACCTTTCCGAACTGAAGCAACACTGTGTCATCCTCCATGGCTCCTCCTCCTCCTCCTCCAGCAGTCTGGCTTGGATCTGCTGCAGCAACCAGCTGGAAATTCTTAACCGATGCAACCGTCACGCGTCCGTGAAAATTCAAACACCAGCATTGGAGATGCTCGTGCCACCTCGGAGATTTGTTCTTGAGAACAATGGAGCTCGTCGCTTCTCGTTTAGTGATTTTCGTCGAACTGTGTTGTTGGCCGTCTGCTGCTGCTGATGGTGGTGGCGGCGGCTTTCCGGCAGGGCAATGTAAAGTGCAGAGCATTCGTCTTGGTCCTCGTGATTTAAGAAGGTTGAATTTGTATGTAACTTGGCCGATCTCAAAGTTTCCAGTGCCAACCTGGGGGCTGATTCGCTTGCTCGCAAGTCGGCGGCTTGCTCGGCTGTTCGAAGCCTTCGCGCCGTCGTACGGCGGTTTGCTGTCGTACAGCATGAACTTTGTGCCGAGGAAATTTGATCTGGTGAATGGAAAGTTGCAATTTTATGAATTTGGATGTCAATTTAAACTTTGGGTATTTATATATATATACCCCACACCTAACTCCTATGTATTTACACATTCAATACCTTAACTTTACTTTGTACATTCATACCACATCAAAAATACGTTCATTTTAACTTGTAAAAGGTGAAATACATCTTTTCATGCACCGGCGAGGAGGCATGCAAGGTAAAAATTCAAGTTTAGGTGTTAGATATGGAAATGCATAGGTATTGAGTGCTATGTATGTACAATTTCCTTTAATCTTTCATATGTAATCATTTGGGATCCACTTGTGAAACCAAAAGTACTAAAAGGCACATTCACCAAAGTTTCAATGCTTGTATTTTTGGTAACTATCCGCCTATCTAATGATGCATTGTTGGCGCTTAATTGCACACGTTCAAATCATTTGCCCCCATTCTCTATGATGAATGGAAGTCTCACACGCTCACCAAAATCTTGAATTTAAATATATTTTAAGTATATTTTATAATAATATTTTTTACACGAGCTAGCTCATGAACTAATGAGTTAAATTAGGGGCTAGCTTGAGCTTTGCTTCTTGGTTCATCAAGCTCAGCTTACGAGCCACTTATCAAGCCGAGCCCAAGCCCGAGCCTACTCACGAGTNGCTTATTGGTTCATCAAGCTCAGCTTACGAGCCACTTATCAAGCCGAGCCAAAGCCCGAGCCTACTCACGAGTCAGCTTGACTCAGTTACACCCCTAACTGTGACTAAAATCGGCAAGACAAANTATTCAAGAGTACGAATCCGGAAAGGCAATCCCAAATCAGCAAATCATCAACAAACTCGAAAGAGTCCTTGGAGTGAAACTACGCGGTAAAAAATAACGTTTCGGCTATCGGGTTAACGAATCAACAATGCCTTCTCGATAGTATGTATTGAGTTATTGGGTTGTTTATGTGTGTGTGTGTGCTGCTTATGTGAATCTACCTGTTTCTCATGTTATTGTATACTCCCAAGAACTACTTATTTTAGACCCTTAATGACTTTCATGAGTCAATGTGCATTTTTTTTGTTTAATTCGCCTTCTAAATTAGGATCACTATTGGTATAAAACTTGTGGGGGCTTTTGGAAGAAGTTATATTATCTACTTAGAGAGGTTGCAGATTGTCAGAAGGCCCCTATTCACACAATTATTGCGAAGTTCTTCAATTTTATTTACATAGAAAACCACTCTTCTGATGTTTGGTCTATGCTAGAAAAGTGATACATGCTTGAATATTAATCCTGGGTTTTTTTTTGTTGTTTTTTTGGGCACAATTTTTTTAAAATAGTATGTTATTTATGATTATGTTTTTATAATATTATGATAATAGTCTTGCTATTCTATAATCAATCACTTCAATGACTGCATCTTGTCTATAATTAATCCTTTTTTATGGCTTTCTTGTAGTTGGGGGCTAATTTAGTTTTTGGGATTCTTCTCTTTTTTTTTTTTTTGGAATAGTTACATATATACCTCTCAATTTCTATGTATTTACATATCTAATATCTGAACTTTAATCTTTACATGTATGCCATCTTGCAAATGCATAAAAGGTTTATATATATATATATGGTTCTTTTAAGAACTAGCAGTCTCTTTTCCATAAATAATTGCAGCTATATTTGCATTTTGAATGTAAAATGTAAAATTTTTTTAGTGTTGGATATGTATAATACATGGGAATGGGGATAGGATGGTATGTATGTATATTAGTTGCTCAAAATAAGCAATCATGTAGATTTGGGAAATTCCTCAGTTTGTAATTTTAAGAGATTTAGGGCTCGTTGGAGCAGATTATTTGGTGTGGTGGCGTTTTGAAAACGCACCTGATCTGTTTGGGTAAACTGTCTTTTGGTAGCTTATGTGTTTTCAAAACGTTGAAAACAATTTTTTCATACTGCACTTATCTATGTGTGGTGGCATCTTTCTGGCTGCAATCTGATTTATCCAAAAAATATATATATATATATTTATAATAGCCACGACACCTAACTTATCATCAGATTATTTTTAATTAATTTATGAGCACATTATTTAATTAGCTACAGTTGTCTCAAACAGATCCTTAGATATTTGTTCAATTTACCATTCACATTGCACAACCATCATAAATCATTTTGAATAGGCAACAGTTTATTTTTTATTTTTTTATAATTGAATTTAATGTTTACTTAAATCACAAGATTAGCCATATGCAACTCCAATAAATACTCTAGTGTAAGTGTTCTATAATTTATTCATAATTAAATTAATTTTCTATTCTATGTACTAAATATGAGAAGTTATATTCTCATCTTTATCTTGAGGACTCATATTTAATATATCTAAATTCATTTAATTAAAATTTATTATAATTTCCATTATAGTTGACTAGTAACCACTAGTTTTTGTGCCCGTTCAAGTTACATAAAGTTTTAATCTAAATATTAAAAATTAACAATACATTAAAAACATCACTATTATTTACACTTTTGAGAAGGATAGTTTTATGACATCCAAAGTATGACCGTCAAAACAACTCGTTGTTCCCAAACAACTTGTGTTTGACTCATTAAGAAACTTGTGTTCGGTTCGTTCGCAAAGTTAACGAGCCGAATATGAAGAACAGGAACAAATATTTGTTCATTCGTGTTGGACTCGTTTTGGCTCGAAATACTATAAATTAATTATATATATATTTTTGATGAGTAGTCTTTTTTAAAAATTTAGTTGACTACAAGACTATAAAGATTTATAATCAATTAAAAGTATTAATGAAGAAAATAGAATAAAAATTAATAAATTAGATTCAAATGATGTTTTAAATAGTCTCAATTCTTAACATATGATGGCTACATGATTAGAGTTGTCAATGTGACTCTGTTCTTGAACGGCTCGTGTTCAACTCACTAAGCAAACAAGCCGAACACAAACACACTTTTTGAACTCGAAATATAAACAAGCCGAACACGAGCTGGGCTTGGGCACGCTCGTGTTCGGCTCGTTTACACCCCTAATCCAAAGTGATATAAATGTAAACATAAAAGTTTAAATATTTGATATATAAATACATAAGAATTGTATGATATGTACGTAAATTTCCCTCTAATATTATATATTTTCCCAACCACTATTTTCCTTTCCTATTAATTTTTTATTTTGTGCAGATTTTATGAATAATAACCGTTTTCTTAATAATTTTTGACAAGGCCAGAGTTTTCCCATAAAATTAAGTTTTAGTTTTTAATATTCTTAAAAAAATAAACAAATTTTTAAATAATGTATTTTTAATTAAAAACAAATCATTTTGCATTGTTTTAGTCCCTCTAAATCTGCATAATATATAGTCCTAAGCGCCTATTTGGCCTTTTTGGACGCCACAGTTAAAAAGGAAAAGAATAAATAACAATTGGCTAAAATATAAATTAAATAAAATTCGCAACCACACGTTACGATATTGGATTAAATTAGTTAATCAGCTCTTAAACATACTTTAGACGTTTGTGCTTAACAATAATATCATGCTTATTATTTAATTAATACGTAATTAATTTCTTAATCTCCGTGTTTTTTTTCCTAATTTTGTTTCTCCGTCGGCTTGCCATAAATGACCTATTGACTTCGTACATGGCTGCAATTGTCAAATTTGTTGGCTCGACTTGGAAGAAACCCTTAATATATTTTATTTAAAAAATTAAAAAAAAAACAAAAATTTGAATGCATTATAAAATTATGAAATGATATAATATTAATATTAAATTATTAATGGAATTATTTATGATTTATTGGAAAATTTGATATTTTCAATACTACTTTTGAAGTAAAATGTATTGCTGCCTTTTTCATTGTTCATCACGATTTATTCTTTTTCTTTGCACTTCTTATTTTCTCAACCAAAATTTCTAAACTAATTCACATACTATTTACTTCACCCGTTTCATCAACTTATCTGAAACTACGTTTGAGTTTTGCACTAAACGCACATTGCAGGTCGACCGTTGCGGCCGGCCCACGAGCCGCTTTTCAAAGCACAAGTGCCCCAAACGGACCCTTAGTGAATTTGTTGAAGCTGAATCGAAGGCAGTATTGAAGAGCAATTTCTTAGGAAGAAATTTAAAGATTTGAGCTCTTGAAATTCAAAAAATTGGAAAACATTATTTTTTTTATTAATTATTTTAGAAAATATAAAACTTCTACAATTTACATAATTACATCAGAAGTTAATATCTGCAACATTACCTACTTTGTGCATCCACCACTGTTCGTTCGACCGTTAAAAATGCATCAAATATGAGAACCAATATGGAAGATCGAGTTAGATACAAAACACCAATAAACCAGGTCTTTTTTTTTTTTGTAAGGGGTGTTTACATACAAACCACACAATTCTTATATATTTGCATATCTAACACCTAAACTTTAATATTTACATACATAACATTGAACACTCAATGTTCGACACAGTAACAAAAAAAGCACAATCACTGACATTTTAAAAGTGAAATGCATATTTTCATGCACGAGTTCTTCATATCAAAGTGTTGTAAATGTAAATCTCGAACTTTAGGTGTTAGATATGTCAATGCATGGGAATTGTATGGTATATATGTAAATTTCCCTTTTTTTAATAGATACCAACAAGAAATACAGAGCAATAAATCAACTATGGTCAGCTCATTCACAAGCTAACTTAGTTCCAAAGCTCGAGAGGCAGATTGCGAAAGCTTGGAAAGCAGAGAGGGGCTCTCTGTAATCCATCGTGAACAAGTCATCTCCAACCTTTCCGAACTGAAGCAACACTGTGTCATCCTCCATGGCTCCTCCTACTCCTCCTCCGGCGGTCTGGCTTGGATCTGCCGCAGCAACCAGCTGGAAATTCTTAACCGATGCAACTGTCACGCGTCCGTGAAAATTCAAACACCAGCATTGGAGATGCTCGTGCCACCTCGGAGATTTGTTCTTGAGAACGATGGAGCTCGTCGCTTCTCGTTTAGAGATTTTCGTCGAACTGTGTTGTTGGCCATCTGCTGCTGCTGATGGTGGTGGCGGCGGCTTTCCGGCAGGGCAATGTAGAGTGCAGAGCATTCGTCTTGGTCCTCGTGATTTAAGAAGGTTGAATTTGTATGTAACTTGGCCGATCTCAAAGTTTCCGGTGCCAACCTGGGGGCTGATTCGCTTGCTGGCAAGTCGGCGGCTTGCTCGGCTGTTCGAAGCCTTCGCGCCGTCGTACGGCGGTTTGCTGTCGTACAGCATGAACTTTGTGCCGAGGAAATTTGATCTGGTTAATAGAAAGTTGCAATTGTATGAATTTGGATGTCATTTTAAACTTTGGGTATTTATATATATACCCCACACCTAACTCCTATGTATTTACACATTCAATACCTAAACTTTACTTTGTACATTCATACCACATCAAATATACGTTCATTCTAACTTGTAAAAGGTGAAATACATCTTTTCATGCACCGGTGAGGCGGCAGGCAAGGTAAAAATTCAAGTTTAGGTGTTAGATATGGAAATGCATAGGTATTGAGTGCTATGTATGTACAATTTCCTTTAATCTTTCATATGTAATCATTTGGGATCCACTTGTGAAACCAAAAGTACTAAAAGGCACATTCACCAAAGTTTCAATGCTTGTATTTTTGGTATCTATCCGCCTATCTAATGATGCATTGTTGGCGCTTAATTGCATACGTTCAAATCATTTGCCCCCATTCTCTATGATGAATGGAATTGTCACACACTCGCCAAAGTCTAGAATTTAAATATATTTTGAGTATATTTTATAATAATATTTTTTACACGAGCTAGCTCATGAACTAATGGGTTAAATCAGGGGCTAGCTTGAGCTTTGCTTGTTGGTTCATCAAGCTCAGCTTACGAGCCACTTATCAAGCCGAGCCCAAGCCCGAGCCTACTCACGAGTGACTCAGTTACACCGCTAACTGTGACTAAAATCGGCAAGACAAATGGGGTTTAAACAATATTTGTGATAAAAATTGAAA
>JXCR01021578.1:148524-180669 GCA_002079205.1 Phalaenopsis hybrid cultivar
TACCTCCTGGGGTTACTAACAGGCCTATTTATAACCCCAGGAGTAAACCTAGGCACAATATGTAATTACAACATTACCCCTGTACCAAACCGCGGGGCTTTGCCCCCGCACCCCAACCCACGTAACTTCCCAATTTGGACAGATTCTTCCGCTCCGCTATGCTCCACTTCAATCCAGCGTCTGCCCCAATATGGTATATGAGCCATACCATAACAAAATCTCGTCCCAACATTTCATCCGAGTTTGGGACTGATAGTCCTAAAAAATTTTATTTGTTCATCTATTCAAATGCTTTTGGCATGCAATTGCAAAAATATTTATTTGATGAGTATAAATATTTCATTTTTTATTCATTTCACATCAAGTGTTTAAACAGTACTAATTTTTTTACATGAACGAAGTTCTTTTCTCATAATAAATTTCTTAAAAATATTTAACTCGTGCATAGCATAGCATTAGTTAAGATGACATATATCTATGTAAAAAATAAAATTTAGGTGTAAAGTTCTGAAATGCGTGGAAATTAAATGGTATTTTTGTAACTTCTTATATTTTATTATAGATGCGGGCTAGAAAATTCGCGGTAGTAGAGTAATGGATTATCGTCATAGCGTTATGGGGGGATTCAACACACACTCAGATAAAAATGTATCAAACTGTGATGACACCAGAAGTTTTTACGTGGAAAACTCGTCAAGGGGAAAAACCATAGAACTTGACCTAGTTGTAAAAATTCATTATAAGTTGATGATTACAGATGTCACTTGTCCCACAGACGAGAAATTGTTACTAGTTTTCCAAGTTAGAACGTCGACTGAAGACGTCTAGTCAGCGGTGGTTGACGGAGGTCGGCAGTGATTGACGGTAGTCGACGACAATCGATGACGGTCGGCGGTGGTCAACGGAGGTCAGCGGTGACTAACGACAGTCGATGAAGGTCGGCGATGGTCGATAGAGGTCAGCGGTGATCGGCGGCGATCAACGGTGGTCGGCGGTGGTTGTCGACGGTCAGTGGTGGTCGACGACGATTGACGATGGCGAGGATGATCTTGAACTTGAGCCTTCTCAAAGCCTCAAGTTCTCTCTTAAGCCTCATTCCTGTCATGTGAGGGGCGAGACTCTATTTATAGTGTTTTGAGTGCAATTAATGCATGAATATGAACAATTTTGATCAGACGGTCCGGAGAGCTTCTGTTGATCAGATGACATTTGATGGACATTTGAGTGGCTTAACTATGTCGGAATTGAGCAATCTTGGGCTAGTTGGATTCGTCCTGTTAAGACGCTCGATTCGACTATAAACTCGTTAGATTCGACATCCGTTTAACCTTTCAAATGCCTCCGAAAATCCTCCAAGAGTGGTTTGATGAATTGATCCGGGCTTGATTTGACTCGGATTGGAGCTTATCTCTTCGAGCCGATCAGTTTGAGTATAAGTTTGCTGAAATCAGAGTTCCGGACGACTCTTAATCAAAGTTTGAATATATTTTTTTTCAAAAAACTGCATCGAGATTCATGCCAGATGATGAAAATTTATTGGTTGCGTATCAATTATTATTATTATTATTTGAAATGAAATAAATTTCTTGTATTTCCCAACCTAATGAAGTGATGACTTTACCTTCTGATAAGCGAACAAATACTTTAATTTAATTTCTGTTAGGCTTGACAATTTCAATTTCATTTNTACTTGAGTGGCTTTACTATGTTGGAATTGAGCAATCTTAGGCTCGTTGGATTCGTTTTGTTAAGACGCTGGATTCGACTATAAACTCGTTAGATTCGACATTCGTTTGATCTTTCAAATGCCTCCAGAAATCCTCCAAGAGTGTTTGATGATTTTATCCAAGCTTGATTTGACTCGGATTGGACTTACTTTCATATCATTAGATCCGTCTCTTCGAGCCGATCAATTTGAATATAAGTTTGCTGAAATCGGAGTTCCGGATGACTCTTAATCAAAGTTTGAATATACTTTTTTTTCAAAAAACTGCACCGAGATTTATGCCGGATGATGAAAATTTGTTGGTTACGTAACAATTATTACTATTATTATTATTTGAAATGAAATAAATTTCTTGTATTTCCCAACCTAATGAAGTGATAACTTTACCTTCTGATAAGCGAACAAATACTTTAATTTAATTTCTGTTAGGCTTGACAATTTCAATTTCATTTATTTTGTTTTGCTCATAAGTTTTCTTTCCCATAATTTCCATTTGGCTATTAACGCATGCATACGAATACATTGTTGCCTTGTTCATAGGTCATTAACATGATTATTTTAGTGTGAAATATATATATATATTAAATTTGCTGTAAATATTATAATTTTATTTTAATTTTAAGAAAAAAACAGATAATACATTTCTTATAACTATAACACTTTAATAGATTTAATAGTGGAAATTATGGGCGAATAAAATTATGAGAATTGATTGAAAAGGTAAAATAATTAAAGCATTATTCCAAATAAGTGTTTGATGAAAAGGGCAAGCAAATAAACGCATGTTAAGAAAATGTAGATACACATCACTTTTATGCAGCACGAATATTGATTCATTTTTAGGGTAATAAATATTCTAAATTCAAATTCAATGTAGGCAGGCCTCTTATTTTACCAAGTCTACAGTTAGATTGACCGTCTCGGCAAGACAGATCAAATAATATCAAAGTGAGATTAATTCAGGTCCAGTTGAGCTCGTCATTGAATTACATTTATGAACTCTGGATGGTTAATTTAACGGTCAAATTAACTCTAAAATTGACATGTTGATAGTCAAATTGAGTGTCTCGGCAAGTGGAATCAAATGAGCTCAAGACCATTCAATTTTTTGTCATTAGGCCACTTAAATCATTAAAAAAAACTCTTATTTTCAAAAGGGATTAATATTGGTAGTCCAATCATATGGCTGAGAAGTTATTCCTTGAAAGATTATAATGTCCTTACACTAAAAGCTATAAATATCCCCCTCTCTTCACTTAAGAGGGGAAACAGAAGAAGAGGAATTCTTGAGGTTGAAGCTCCGGTGATAACTTATAGTCTCCATAGTCCCTGACCACCGTCAATTGCCACTCGTCATCTACCGTTGTTGACAACTGTTGACCGTCACTGCTTGTCGCCACCAACCTCCTGCCTCCAGCGACTTTTACTTGAAAAAATCGTATCACAAATACAATTGTGACATATAACAACTATATAGAAAAATCAATGATAACTTCCCAGCTGCATAGCCATCAACCATTTTTGGTCATCACCACCTGCAACCGCCAACCACCAGCCACCAACGACCACTACTTATGACTGTGACAACCAGAATGTTGCTAATATTTCTAGCACGTTTTTTTATTTACATTGTATAAAGATAAATGTAGTGTTCTATGTAAAATTATAACCCTGTTCCCTCAGATAAATAGCGTCTAGACATCAACCGAGACCTTTGCGGTCGAATACTACTATTACAACTTTAATTTACAACCTTTTCGATTAACTGCCACTATTGCAATCACTAACTACAAAATTGATGACCAGCTACTGTCTTTGTAGCAATCAATTATATATAATCTTTGTGGCCAATTATTAGTATTATAGTTTTCAACTATGACTCCAGTGACCGACTGCTACTACTGTAACCACCGATTACGGTCTTTGTGGGCAACTACTACTATTATTTTACTGCTGTGAATTTTTCGGAACACAACATGTATGTGTATGTGTGTTTGTGTGACACCTAAAGTTGGGTATTTCATTTATTGCACTTTGGTGTCATGATAAACATATGCATGAAAACGTGTATTTTACTTTTAAAAAGTTCATATAAATGATATTTTGATGTGAAATTAAGGATTTGAGTATATATGTGCAAGTCTTGGCCTGTCGGTTGGCGGGTTTCTCTGCAAATCCCCTCAGGGGTCAAAGAGTTCGAATCTCTGTGGCACGGTGGCCCTCAGAGATTTATTATCAACCACTAGTGTGCCTCCTCCCACTTGGGCTTTCAAGAAGGAAGAGTATGGTGGAAGTTTGAATCGTTTTATTAATTTAGCATTTTTATATTGGAAATTTGAATATTTATATTATTTTAATAATTAGTTACTTGCCGTTTAGGATCAATTATTTTATTTTTATTGGTTTTTAGTTTTTTTTTAAATTTATTTTATTATCTTTTGGTGTGAAATAAAAGCATGTTTAATATTCTTAAATATTTACCATTTTTTAAAATATATTTAATATCATCACGTATTTTAAGGGGCTTTACATTCATATTTATATATCTCACACCGAAATATTTAATTTACAAATATTCATTCTTGTTTTACAGAGGGGAGATGGATGTCAGAGGTGTAGTAGTAACAGGATCGCGACCAACAAAAACGTTCAAATCTCCTATATGCCAATGTTTCATAAATAATTACTACAGAAAAATAGTAGATTAACGTCAGAATTAGCATTGAAAATTATTTTCACTCAAAATTATCGTTCATTTAGCATCACGCGTTGTCTCGCACGTAAATAAGTCGACACAGACGAATAGCGTCAACTCGACAACACTAAATAGAAGCATTAAAGTCGAATTAGCATCGCCAATGACCGACTCAAATGCCCTAATAATCTCTTCCTTACACACAGTCCAAACATTCACTCATTTCTTTTAGAACTCGAGTTTCTCTCCCGACGACCGCTCCTCTGTGTCTCAGCCCATTTTTTGGCGTCTTTGGATTGCATTGGTGTTAGATTTGGAATTCATATTTTTTTGTTAACTATGCAATGCATATGAATGTGATAGTTTACATAAGATTTATGTGCCTAAATATAAAAGTTTGATGCTATGTATGGAGATGCCCCAAAAAAAAAAATTGATAGATTTGAACGCTATGGGCATAATTATAGAACTTTAGGTGTTAGATATGTAAATACATAAGAGTTTTGTGCTATGTATAGGTGTGAGATATGTAGATACAAAAAGAAATTTGTGCTATGTATGTAAATGCCCCTAAAAAAATATTTTGAATTTATGAGTGCTATGTATCTAAATATAAAAGTTTTTGTGCTAGATATGTAAATACATAAGAATTTTGTGTTATGTATGTAAATGCCCCAAACAAAATTATTTAGAATATTTTAGTGTCATGTATCAAAATATAAGATTTTTGGTGTGAGATATGTAAATACATAACAATTTTGTGCTATATATGTGTTGACCTAATTTTTATGAGGTCTTATTTTTCCTTTGTTTAAAACCTGAACTCTTATAGAGGACTAGTATTGAGACCCACACCGTTTAGAAACTCGAACCTTCTCTTAACTACTTATAGTATCATATGGGTGATTTCACACTCTCAACATTTAGTAGAGTTGATAGAACCAACATACTGAAACTCAAGTCGAGCTTCTATAAGGATTGGAAAAGCCCTAAGAAGATCCCTTAGCCTGCGACGAGCAATTCCCTGTGGGGGCATTCAGCTAGACTTTGGTCATCACTTAGTCAAGGACTGGTCAACATTATACGTGTTGAAAGACTTCAATAGGACTAAAAAACTTCAGTCGTCGCATCACACCCTAATACGGATTTATCCGAACGACCCTGAATCTAGCCAAGGGTGCTGATATTTTCCAAAAGAAGGTGGCCATAAAATAATAGTAAGACTATAATATATGGGCGACATTGATTAGACACTAGTGACCAAGTAATAGCAATTTGATAATGGAGATCAAATATTGGAGGTTGACCAATAATAGTCAAAAAAGAAGTTTGAGAGGTTGTGGTTGTGAATGGTCAAACAAGGCTTTATTGCTCTTCTAACCTTTAAACTTACTCCCAGTTAAGGCTAAGGTTTAGCTCCAAGCCTCTCTTTATAAGAGCGTTCTATTTATAATATTTATTGCTTCATATTTTGATTTGTTTTATTATAAACCATATTTATTTATTTTTTTTAATTTCTATTTAGTTTTAATTTTAATTGCAGGCCAACAAAAATTTGATGCCGTTGGTTATATATTTAATATCACTAAATTTTTAATTATGCATCATATATTTGGTATGAGCTATTTTACAATCAAGTATGAACATTTTTTATGTATTTGCTTTTGGCTGATCGGGAATGTCCATTTGACTATATGTTTGCTCAAATTGTAGTTTGAATAATTTTAAAGTTAATTTAAAAAAAAATTAATTCAAATATTGTATTAATATTCTTGCATGATTTGATGATTTCTTTGGTAATATGTAAATTATAATTTTTTTTAGTCGTAATGTTCTAGAACAACAACAATAAAGTCTTAATTCCACTATGTGGGGTCGGCTACATGAATCTTTTTTCTCCATTGCGTCCTATTTAGTGGCATATTTTCATTTAGTTCTAATAAATTACGATACTTTTTTTTATACAATAAGGCCAAGTCTTTCTAGATCTACCTTTGTCTTTCTTAACATAAGTCAAATCTAAAACATCTACTCTCCTAATCGGATCATAAGATGGTCGACGTTTAATGTGAACAAACCATCTAAGACGACTCTCTTTAATTTTGTCCGTCACTGCAGCTACACCAACCCTACCACAGATATATTCATTTTGTATTTTGTCTCTAAGTGTAAAGCCACTCATCCACCTAATCATTCTCATCTCGACAACACTTAATCTTTATTATTATGCTTCTCATTTAAAGGCCAACATTCAGTGTCATAGAGCATTGCAGGTCTTTCCACCATCTTATAAAATTTTCCTTTTATTCTAAGCTGTATTTTTCTATCACATAAAAGGTCCGAAGCGATCCTCCATTTCAACCAATCAACTTGAATTCTACTATTAACATCCTCATCCATATCACCATCGCTTTGAACAACATACCCCATATATCTAAATCATTCATACCTTTTAATAATTTGATCACCCAAAGTTACACTTCTCTCACTAGAGCTAATACTACTAAAATTACATTCCATATATTCAGTTTTAGTTCTACTCAAATGAAGGCCTTTAGACAAAATGATTCATGTCATGATCTTTTTGACAAGTTTTACACTAGTTGTCGACTACCTAACACAACTCCACTTTTAACATCTGGGTTTGGGACCGACAATGAAAGTGTTAAATGAATAAAATAGTAATGAACTATAAAGTGATACGTGCTAGAAGATTCACAAAGGTAGAATGATGATTTTATTATCTTAACATTGCAAGAAAGACTAGCACACACTTAGAGAAATGAGCAGGAGGAGAAATCTCAAATTTTTACTTGTAAAACCCTTGAAAAGGGAAAAAATTTTGGGGCCTAGCCCAGTTGAAGTAATACACTATGAATGGTGAGTAACAAGTTCACTCTTCTTTTGAATTAGAGAAAATTGAATTATAAAGTTGTATCTCTGTAATTTGGCTATAGTTTTTGTCGACAACATGTTGTAAGAGCCATACTTGATTATCGCTGAGGTAAGAGTCTATCGTGAGTGTTATAGACGGTGGTTGTAGCACCAAATTTTCGTAAAAGTCATAGTTGATGAACATGACAATAGTTTGTCACGTGGGTCTTAGATGGTTGCTTCAACAACGTCAGTTGATCATATATGTCGTAGTAAGAAGTTAAGGGGGCTGTGGAAAACATAGACCATATAGGCCAAAGTGGTGAGGCGTGATGATGTTTGTGGGCCGCAGGGCCGGAGTCGGAAGCTGGACGAGTTGTGTACCACGTAGATCGTGGTTGGTCATGTAGGTCGTAGTGATGAGCAGTAATGATGTTCATATGTCACAAGAGTCGGAGTCGAAAGGCGCACGAGCTTTAGACAATGTAGGTCATAGTTTGTCATGTAGGTAGTAGTTGTGAGTTGAAATGATTTTCGTAAACATCGGGGGCTGGAGTCGAGAGTTGCACGAGCATATACGAGATGCATCATTACCCCATCTTTGAGATGCACAGATGCAGTCTTTTTGGTGCGTTCTTACGCTGTCTTTGGGGTCAGCTCAGTGTTTGAGATGATGTGATGTTTCATAGGTTGCTTCGTGACTCCGCGACGTCAGTTTATTGCTTTGCACGATGCTTCATCACAATGAGCGGCGACCAATGGTGATCGACAGTGCAACAGAATGGTGGTCGATGGTGGTTGGTGGTGATCGGCGGTTGCTGGAGTGATACTAAACCTTAACACTTTCTGAAAACTTCAGTTTTCTTGAAGCTTCAAGTTCTCTCCCCTAACATGAAGGGGGGTGGGGCTCTATTTATAGAGTCATGGTTGTAATTAATGAAGGAATATAAACAACTCTGATTGGATAACCTAGAGAGATTTCATCGATTGGACGATGTTTGTTAAACATTTGAGTGACTTACAAATGTTGGATCTGAGCGATCTTAGAATTGTTGGATTCATTTTGTCGAGACACACGATTCTATTATAAGCTCTTCAGATTCGACATCTGTTTTAACTTAGAAATATGTTCAAAAAGCTTCCAAAAGCAGTTTAATGGCTTGAACTGAGCTTGATCCGATTCAAATTTGACTAATTTTTGTATCATTGGGTTCGTCCCGCAGAGTTTAAATATTTATTAAATCTCTAAAAATATTTTCATCAAAGTTTAAATATTTATTATTTAAAAGTTACATTGAGATCCATGTCATGACTAGAAATTATGATTAAATGATGAGAATTCGTTGATAGCGTATTATAAATTAAAAAAAAATATCATAAAATTATATATATATATATATTAAAAAAAATAAGATTTTGTGAAAATAAGTTGAAATTTTATAATACCTAAAAATAAATCAAAAGACAAATAAAATTATAACACCTAAAACTGGACTTATTTATAGAATTCTTAGAGTAAAGTTAAGCTATTATTTATATATTATATTTATTTTAAATTTTATTNCTATTTACATTCATACCAGATCAAAGATATCATTATTTAACTTTTAAAATATGAATGTACCGTTCCATTTATAGGTAAATGGGTATGCATGTAAAATTAAAATCTAGATGTTAGATTTGTGAATACATAGAAATTGAGTGGTTTGCATGTAAATCTTCCAAAAAAAAAATGGAAATGAATTAGAGAGAGAGAGAGAAAAAGCGTAGGGAAGAGAAATGCTTTGATCATGAAAATGATTAATATAATGCGAGTTTATTGTTAGAAAATATGCAGTCAAATGGGAAAACTTTCAAGGGAATATGATGACTATAAATAAAATCAAGGAATGGACAAATAACAACATCAATCCTAAGAAAATAATTAAAATTTTTAAATATAATATGATAACCTTTCAGTTTTACACCATCATATCATACAAATGTCTTTTAAAAAAAATGAAAATTATTTATACTTATGTGGGGTCCGTCGGCGTCGGTGTCAAGTCTATCGGCTTGGAGTGGTCGGCTAAGGTGGCCGGCCAAGTGCTCATCTTGTGGCCGGCCCATGGTGGTTGGCTGGCTGGTGGTGGCAGGGCGGTTGAAGACATGTGGTCGACCCANATCTAACATCTAAATATTGCTATTTACATTCATACTATATATATATATAAAACCAATTTCTATGTATTTACATATCTAACATCTAAAACTTGCTATTTACATTCATACCACATCAAAGATATCATTATTTAACTTTTAAAATATGAATGTACCTTTCCATTTATAGGTAAATGGGTATGTATGTAAAATTCAAATCTAGAGGTTAGATTTGTGAATACATAGAAATTGAGTTATTTGCATGTAAATCTTCCAACAAAAAACAATGGAATTGAATTAGAGAGAGAGAGAGAAAAAGCGTAGGGAAGAGAAATGCTTTGATCATGAAAATGATTAATATAATGCGAGTTTATTGTTAGAAAATATGCGGTCAAATGGGAAAGCTTCCAAGGGAATATGATGAATATAAAAAAAATCAAGGGATGGACAAATAACAACATCAATCCTAAGAAAATAATTAAAATTTTTAAATTTAATATGATAACCTTTGAGTTTTACACCATCATATCATACACATGTTTTTTAAAAAAAGGAAAATTATTTATACTTATGTGGGGTCCGTCGGCGTCGGCGTCGGTGTCGGTGTCGGGTCTATCTGCTTGGAGTGGTCGGCTAAGGTGGCCGGCCAAGTGCTCATCATGTGGCCGACCCATGGTGGTTGGCTGGCTGGTGGTGGCGGGGCGATTGAAGACATGTGGTCAACCCAAGGTGACCGCCGATTGGTGGTGGCTGGCCAGGATGGCCGGTTGGCTCGGTGGTGGTGGTGGGGCGGTTGAAGACATGTGGTCGACCCAAGGTGACCGCCGGTTGGTTGGGGTAACTTGGCCAACAGGCTGGAGCAAGGTGGCTGGTCCAATGTTGGTTGGCTGACTAGAGTAGGGTAGTCGGTTGGGGTGTTGTCTGGCCAGGAGCAGGGTGGCCAGCCGGCTAGGTGCTTGACTGGTATTACTACTCGGCGACGACGACTTCGGAGGTGGCATCTGAATCCCCTAATCATTGGTGAAGGAATTAAATTGAAAATTTTTGTTGTATTTATTATTCAACCCATGTGAACATTCGATGAAAAGAAAATATAAGATCTGAGCACATTTTTAGAAAAAAAATAAAAATAAAAAAGTGGTTAAAATTAATTGATAAAAAAAAATCCAACATATTAGGAAAATGATAATTTTTCTTATATAATTGTAACTCTTTTGTAACTGGGCATTACCATCATATTTACTAGGCAACATCATATTTTTTATTATTCTATTTTTTGTTATATCGATCTTTAAAAATTCTGTCCCAAATACGCGCACACACACATATATATCTATGTATGTATGTATGTAGATGTATATGTATGTATGTATGTATATATATAGAAAAAAAGAAGAACAATCGGTCAAGAAAGCAAAAAAATTGGAACAAGAAAATTCAAANTGGCTAGGTGGGGGCGGCGGGGCGGTTGAAGACATGTGGTCACCCCAAGGTGACCGCAGGTTGGTGGTGGCTAGCCAGGATGGCCGGTTGGCTGGGGTAACTGGGCCAACAGGCTGGAGCAGGGTGGCTGGTCCAATGTTGGTTGGCAGACTAGAGTAGGATAGTCGGTTGGGGTTGTTTGGCCAGGAGCAGGGTGTCCAGCCGGCTAGGTGGTCGGCTGGTATTACTACTCGGCGACGGCGACTTCGGAGGTGGCATCTCAATCCCCTAATCATTGGTGAAGGAATTAAATTGAAAATTTTTGTTGTATTTATTATTCAACCCATGTGAACATTCGATGAAAAGAAAATATAAGATCTGAGCACATTTTTAGGAAAAAAAAAAAAGTGGTTAAAATTAATTGATAAAGGAAAATCCAACACATTAGGAAAATGATAATTTTTCTTATATAATTGTAACTCTTTTGTAAGTGGGCATTACCATCATATTTACTAGGCAACATCATATTTTTGATTATTCTATTTTTTGTTATATCGATCTTTAAAAATTCTGTCCCAAATACTCACACACGCACATATATATCTATGTATATATGTATGTAGGTGTATATGTATGTATGTATGTAGGTGTATATGTATGTATGTATATATATATATAGAAAAAAAGAAGAACAATTGGTCAAGAAAGCAAAAAAATTGGAACAAGAAAATTCAAACAAGAAAACAGTAACACAGTGGAGCACATAGATTTACGTGGTTCTGCGAATTGCCTATGTTCAAGGAGTTGCAGAGGATTTTACTACTTGAAGTTGTGCACAACTTCAGTTTCTCAAGAGTTCCACTCTTAGTTCACATATCAACAGGATCTACATAGTCTTGCACCTCCAAGCTATTTTCTAGGTTACTCTTGTTTCTGCTTACAACTCCCACTGCATGGGCAATATCTTGTCTCTGCTGAAAGCCTTTTTCAACATGTCTAACATTGTACCTCTTACTACCATCAAGCTCAGTCTTCACCCGGTACACCCACTTGTTGTGTAATGTCTTCTTCCCTGGTAGAAGTTTTGTCAGCTCTCACTTACTTGAATTTACATCTTGGAAGATTTCTTCATCACTCTGAGGTTCTTCATCATCTATCTGTGGAACAATATAAATGGTTTCCCCGGACCCACTCCCCTCTTCACTTTCATCACTGCCCTGCACTGTGACCTCTGGTAGATCAGCAAACCTTACATTTATATAATAACTAGAGCCTTCAAGAGATGCCACTAGAGAAGGTCCACACACTTATGTGCGTACAAGATATGGTTTTCTGCCTTTGGCGCTCTACCACCTTTTAAGAAACTGACATTCTTCTGCTTCCACACAATGCACCTCTGACTCATGTGTACACACATGAGTAAACATGTAGTCATATATAATGTGTCAGTTTTCTTAATCCGAGCCAGCACTAATGCTCATTTGGTAACCTTCCAAGTGCTATCTGAGAACACTACTGAATGACCACTCTTATTGAGCTGCTCAACAGAAATTAGATTTTTATTCAACTCAGGAACGTGTCTGACCTTTTACAAAGTCTACTTGTTCTTATTTGGAAGTGTAATGTTAATGTCTCCAATTTCTAACACATTCAAATCTTCTCCATTTGCCAGATATACTTTTCAAAAGTCACCTGCAACATAATTTTGCATCAATTCCCGATAGAATGTTGTATGGAAAGAAGCCCATAAATCCAATATCCAGTTATCAATAGAACTATGAATTGCCAACAGTAGTGCATCCCATAGCTCTTAAGTTACCACATCTGCGCTATCATTCTCTATCTTGTTGAGATTTATGTAGTTCTTCTTATGTGGTCAGCCTGCTGACCAGAATTTGATTNTCATCTTATAAAATTTTCCTTTTAGTCTAAGCTGTATTTTACTATGACACAAAAGGTCCGAAGCGATCCTCCATTTCAACCAACCAACTTGAATTCTACTATTAACATCCTCATCTATATCACTATGGTTTTGAACAACATACCTCATATATCTAAATCATTCACACCTTTTAATAATTTGATCACCCAAAGTTACACTTCTCTCACTAGAGCTAATACTACTAAAATTACATTCCATATATTCAGTTTTAGTTCTACTCAAATGAAGGCCTTCTGACAAAATGATTCATGTCATGATTTTTTTGACAAGTTTTACGTTGGCTGTCGACTATCTAACACAACTCCACTTTTAACATCTGGGTTTGAGACCGGCAATAAAAGTGTTAAACGAATAAAATAGTAATGAACTATAAAGTGATGCATGCTAGAAGATTCACAAAGGTAGAATGATGATTATTTATCATCTTAACATTGCAAGAAAGATCAGCACACACTCAGAAAAGTGAGCAGGAGGAGAAATCTCAAATTTTTACTTGTAAAACCCTTGAAAAGGGAAAAAATTATGGGGCCTAGCCCAGTTGAAGTAATACACTATGAATGGTGAGTAACAAGTTCACTCTTCTTTCAAATTAGGGAAAATTGAATTATAAAGTTATATCTCTGTAATTTGGCTGTAGTTCTTGTCGACAACATGTTGTAAGAGCCATACTTGATTATCGCTGAGGTAATAGTCTATCGTGAGTGTTATAGACGGTGGTTGTAGCACCAACTTTTCGTAAAAGTCATAGTTGATGAACATGACAATAGTTGGTCACGTGGGTCTTAGATGGTTGCTTCAACAACGTTGGTTGGTCATATAGGTCGTAGTAAGCAGTTGAGGGAGCTGTGGTCCACATAGGCCAAAGTGGTGAGGCGTGATGACGTTTGTGGGTCGGGGCCAGAGTCAGAAGTTGGATGACCTGAGTACCATATAGATTGTGGTTGGTCATGTAGGTCGTAGTGATGAGCAGTAATGATGTTCATTTGTCATAAAAGTCGGAGTCGGAAGTTGCACGAGCTTTAGACCATGTAGGCTATAGTTTGTCATGTCGGTCATAGTTGTGAGTTGAAATGACTTTCATAAACCTCGTAGATTGGAGTCGGGAGCTGCACGAGCATATGCGAAATGCGTCATTACCCCATCTTCTAGATGCACAGATGCACTGCCTTTTTGGTGCGTTTTTATGTCGTCTTTGGGGTCAGTCAGTGCTCGAGATGGTGTGATGCTTCATACGTTGCCTCGTGACTCCGCGACGTAAGTTTGTTGCTTTGCACGATGCTTGATCGCAATGAGCGGGCGACAACCAATGGTGATCGGCGGTGACAATAGAGTAGTGGTCGACGGTGGTTGGAAGTGGTCGGCGGCTGCTGGAGTGATACTAAACTTTAACACTTTCTCCAAGCTTCAGTTTTCTTCAAGCTTCAAGTTCTCTCCCCTCACATGAAGGGGGTGGGCTCTATTTATAGAGTCATGGTTATAATTAATAAAGAAATATGAACAACTCTGATTGGATGACCCAAAGAGGTTCCCTCAATTGGACGTCATTTGTTAAACATTTGAGTGTCTTAGCGATGTTGGATTTGAGCGATCTCAAGCTTCTTATATTCATCATGTCGAGACAGTTGATTATACTATACACTTTTCAAATTTGATATTTGTTTGAACTTAAAAAATATGTTCAAAAAGCTTCCAAAAGCAGTTTAATGGCTTGAATTGAGTTTGATCCGATTCAGATTCGACTAATTTTTGTATCATTGGGTTCGTCTCGCATAGCCAGTAAGTTTCACTTTAAATTTGCTGAAATCAAATCTCTGAAAATATTTTAATCAAAGTTTAAATATTTATTATTTAAAAGTTATATTGAGATCTGTGTTATGACTCGAAATTATGATTAATGATGAGAATTCTTTGATAGCGTATTACAAATTAAAAAAAATATCGCAAAATTATATATATTAAAAAAATACTAGATTTTGTGAAAATAAGTTGAAATTTTATAATACCTAAAAATAAATCAAAAGATAACACCTAAAACTGGACTTATTTATAGAATTCGTAGAATAAAGTTGAGCTATTATTTCTATATTATATTTATTTTAAATTTTATTATGATCAATTTGATCAGAGGGGCTGCGTTGAGTCCAAGATTGGGAAGCTTTTTTTTTAAAAAAAATTTCTTAATTTTTAAATTTTTTTAAATTATTTAATGACTTAACTAAAATTAATAACTAACATATTCTATCAAACCTAATTCTTACTAACACCTCCGTTGAGACTGCTTCACTTTTATGATTAAACTGAAAATATTATTTATTTTAAAATATATTTATAATTTTATAATTAACGGTGATTAATTTTTAATTAAAATATTCCAATCTTAATTTTAGTTTATTGGGCGACTATGTGGAGCCCACACGTTTAAATTGAAAATATTATTTATTTAATAATCAAGTTGCCATGCAAACCAAATGTACTTGCAATGTGATAAATATTATTATTTACAAACTTAAAAATGAGTATTTAGGTTGAGCTGCGTGACGCTAAAATCACATTCGANCCAAACGTACTTGCAATATTATAAATATTATTATTTACAAACTTAAAAATGAGTATTTAGGTTGAGCTGCGTGACGCTAAAATCACATTCGAAAGGTCATTTTCTTGATAATTATTGGAGGATATTAAGTATTAGTTAAGCTAACTTTCTTGTCTTTAAGCACGTGTAAGACTTTTAAAAAATAATTAGGGTTGCTTAAACACAAAAATTTGAAGCATCAAGGTGGGCGGTCAAAATTGGATGAACAACTAAAGGGTGTCATATTTATTGTAGATAAAATATAAATTGACATTATTCTATCTTTTTATGATGCGGGTCCCATATCAAAAGTGAACGAGCCGAACACGAGCTTCTTAATGAGCCGAACATGAGATGTTCGCAAAGAACGAGCTGTTTTGACTGACCTATTTGTACGTGATGTCTTGATGAAAAGAGGGTGACACAAATATGAGATGACTCATAAATGATGATGGAGCTTATTTCAATCTCTCTAATGCTAATTCTTACTTTAACTATTTGTTAATCTCGATGACCGCTGGTTGACAAGTCTAAGGAACGTCACAACTCCTGGGAAAGTAATGTTGGCGCTTCAATCCTATAGGTTGATCCAACATGTACGCCTAATGGATTTGGCGAGCTATGTAATGGGTCTAATGGCTTGTTCTCAACCATGAGATCCTTCATATATCCATTGGTCGAGAATAGATCCTTGAAAGCACATTTATTCTATTTTAGACCCATTGAAGTTAATTATNGCTTTTAAAAAAATAATTAGGGTTGCTTAAACACAAAAATTTGAAGTATCAACTAAAGGTGGGCAGTCAAAATTGGATGAACAACTAAAGCAGTGTCATATTTATTGTAGATAAAATATGAATTGACATTATTCTATCTTTTTAGGATGCGGGTCCCATGTCAAAAGTGAACGAGTCGAATACGGGCTTCTTAACGAGCCGAACATGAGATGTTCGCAAACAACGAGCTGTTTTGACTGACCTATGTGTACGTGATGTCTTGATGAGAAGAGGGTGACGCATATATGAGATGACTCATAAATGATGATGGAGCATATTTCAATCTCTTTAATGCTAATTCTTACTTTAACTATTTGTTAATCTCGATGACCGTTGGTTGACGCGAACTCAACACACAAGTCTAAGGAGCGTCACAACTCTTGGGAAAGTAATGTTGGCACTTCAATCCGACAGGTTGATCCAACATGTACGTTTAATGGATTTGGCGGCGAGCTATGTAATGGGTCTAATGGCTTGCTCTGAACAATGAGATCCTTCATATATCCATTGGTCGAGAATAGGTCCACGAAAGCACATTTATTCTATTTTAGACCCATTGAAGTTAATTATTTTATTATAGAATTATTAATTTTTAAATTTGAGTAAATTTTGTTAGGCTTGGATTTGGAGAGGTGTGTCTTCTAGAATGAAGAGGTGTGCTCTTGGTATGAATAGGTGTCTCTTGGAATAGTGGGTTGGGGGGAGTAAAGACACGTTTGTAAATTTATCTGTGGGTTATATCTATAAATAGATGTGTAACCATATGGGTATGTAACTCCTCTGAAATAGTGAATTCACTGCTCTGCTCCCGAGGATGTATGCATCTTTGACGAACTCGTTAAATCTTTGTGATCTTCTTCTTCTTTTGTGTCGATTTGTGTTGTTCTTCGCTTTAAAGTGCACAACAATTGGTATCAGAGTCAGGTTCTAAGGTGGATGAAATCAACGCAGTAAGAATAAGAAGAAGGATTCACAAGTATCCAAATTCGAAGTTCGAGCTTTGGTTTGGCCGAGGGCTTCGGTGAATTCGTTTGAGGAAGGAGTTCGCGAATTGCTTGCGGGAGGTGTTCTCGAAGGAAGTCGACCATTTGTGGCTGTTAGGATTTTGGTGCAGAGTAAGTTCGAAGAAGAAGTGAGCTTCGGTTCGGTGGTTTGGATTGAGAAAAAGGAGACGAAGCGGATCGTAATCACTCGACGTTCGACGTTCGCGATAGGAAGTTGGCGCGACGCCGAAGTGCTCTGGAGTTTGCAGAATTCACGAGCAGGAAGACAACACTTCAAGTATCAGGTGAGGTGCATATTCACGCCACAGTTTTGCAGTTTGCGCTATCAGGAGCAGTTCACGAACCAGAAGGCTTCTTTCGCCTAAACAAAGACAAGACGATCCAGAAGCCATGCACCAGCAGAGATCGGTGAACAGGCGGTTACGAAACGCAGCGTGGAAGAATTCACGCGGGAGAAAGTTTGGTGTGGTCGGTTCCAGCGAGGGCGGGTACGAAACACAGCGAGGACGCATGGACAGAAGGAAGGGATGATCTTTTAATTTCTACATGGGGAATATTCCCTTTCCTTCTAAAGAAAAATTCCTTTGCTGGAGGAGGAGGAATCAAGGAATCCAAATTTCCCTTCATGAAAGCAAATTCTTTTGTTGGTGTGAAGAAACGAACTTTGTAGCAGGTTCACGCGAGAGTGCTGCAGTGAGAAGGAGTTGCAACATGTGCAGTTGCGATAGGTGATGTTCGCCAGCTGTGTTCGCAAGTTTGTCGCAGGAGGAATTGCGGCAGGTGCAGTTGTGATAGGTGGTGCTCGACCAAAAAAAGTTCGCAAGTTTGTCGCAGGAGGAGTTGCGACAGGTTGTGTTCGACTAACAGAGTTTGCAAGTTTGTCGTAGGAGAAAATGCGACAGGTGGAGTTCGCAAATTTCTCGGATTGTTCGCGGGTTTGCCGCAGAAGAAATTGTGATAGGTGGAGTTTGGCTGGTGACCACAATATTTTAGCCGAATTTTTTGTGTGAACAAAAAATGTGGTTCGTGTGAAAAATTTGATTCACAAATCACAGGAAACTTCGGGAAAATTGTTGCAATTGACAAAGGAAATTTCAAGTTTATTTGAATTTATTTGTGGTGTGCTTTGTTTCAATACAAGACAGGAAAAGTTCACTGCATGATTAATTTCAAATGACAATGTCTGATGCAAAATTCTAGATAATGAAGTTTGATGAAACAGAGAACTTCGGATTGTGACAAACAAGGGTGAAAGATTTGTTTGGCACAATAAAGAATTTTGAAGGCATTACAAATGAAACCTGATGGTAATATCCATAAACTGTTGGAGAGTACAATTGTAGGTGGAGTTCACTCTGTCGAATCATATGATGAAAATGCAGCATAAAAGTTAACCAAGTCATATATTTTCGACAAGTTTTTACGTTACTTGAACTTTTTGAATGTTTGCAGTTGCTAATTGGCATGGTTGCCCAACCCACTTCGGTGTAAGAAACTCCATGATGTTTTTCTCCTAAGGGGTTAGATATTCGCAAGGTGGATGTTTTATCCTAAGGGGTTGGATATTCGCCAAGGTGGAGAATTGTTTGGTATGACTCATAAACCAGGAATTTTGAGTCTCTTGGATTTGGAGAGGTGTGTTTCCTAGAAAGAAGATGTGCGTCTCTTGGTGCGAAGAGGTGTCTCTTGGATTAGTGGGTTGGGGGGAGCGAAGACGTGTGTAACTTTATCTGTGAGTTTTATCTATAAATAGATGTGTAACTCTATGAGTATGTAACTCCGTTGAAATAGTGAATTCGCCGCTCTGCTCCCGAGGATGTAGGCATCTTTGCCGAACCTCGTTAAACTTATGTGTTCTTCTTATTCTTTTGTGTCGATTTGTGTTGTTCTTTGCCCTAAATTACACAACAAATTTAATCGCGAACTCACACACACGATACATATTAAAACCTTGAACTCAATTCTATTTGTTATATTAATGTCAGAGACTAAACCGAACATTTTTTTAGGGTGGGACAAAGTCACCATATATTAGAGAAAGTATTACATTTCGGATGTTCAGATGCCACCGACGTGTATCACTCCACGCCGCCATGTAAACAATACGGTATGATCCATGCGCCATTGTCCGTACATAAATATGCTATCTGGACGCAATGCTTTCTCCATAGATTGGGGCGCGGGTGAGTCAAATTTAACAGAGCTATGAGTTTGACTGTGTTCTTTTGTGTGCAGTTCGTTTAAAAATCAAACTCAAAGTTTCTATTCATATTCAATTTGCTTATTAAACAAATGAATCAAACACGAGGTTTTAACAAGTTGAATATGAGAACAATAAACTATTTAAAAGGCCTGCAATTTGAATTCATTCATTATGGTCCATTAATATTTATATAATATGATATAAATCAGCTTAAGAANAAAAATATTACATTTCGGATGTTCAGATACCACCGACGTGTATCGCTCCACGCCGCCGTGTAAACAACACGGTATGATCCATGCGCCATTGTCCGTACATAAATATGTTGTCTGGACGCAATACCTTCTATAGATTTGGGCGTGAGTGAGTCAAATTTAAGAGAGCTATGAGTTTGACTGCATTCTTTTGTGTGCAATTCGTTTAAAAACCAAACTCAAATTTTCTATTCATATTCAATTCGTTTATTAAACAAATGAATCAAACACGAGTTGTTAACAAGTTGAATAAGAGAACAATAAACTATTTAATAGGCCTGCAATTTGAATTCATTCATTATGGTCCATTAATATTTATATAATATGATATAAATCAGCTTAAGAAGAGAGAATTGAAAACATATTTAAAGATGTTGTAGAGATGGAAAATAACCTAACTATCCCACCTATACGAGACACAAAAAATAATAAAAAAAGGTCACATTTATATATATATATATATATATATATATATATATATANCACCTTCGCGCTGACATTTCCATATTTTTGTTCTTTTTAGTTGAGACTTGAGGATTTAAGTTTGGTTCTATATTATATCGTTTGAAAATATATTGTTGCACATATATGAAGTTATGAGCCCTTATCAACGTGGACTATATGTCAAGTTATAGGACCTTATCAATATGGGCTTAAGATTTTGGGTTAAAGAGGATTTTATCATTGGGGTATCTTGTACAACTTTGATTCTTCTTTGTTTAGATCTCTAATAAGTAGTGTATATAAGAGTTGATAATTTAATATTTTTGATTGAATTTTTCTTATAGTTTGTGGCTCCCAATTTTGGCTTACTTTTATCACGGTCGAGCGAGATTCAAGAACATTTAACTCCTATGATGCTTCCGCACGATTGATTGGGCTCTTGGTGCTTGATACTCGATGATATTGAAAAGTTTATATGAGAGGGAGAAATGCCCGATATGGATAGCTCTCAAGTGAGGGAGTGGTTGTTAAGGCATGTGAGAATCTTGTTTTAATCTATGTCAGGTAGCTTCAAAATATATTGGTGTTGAAATACTAAATAGTTGATTCTAACTTAAAGGTTTAAGTTTTTGTGTTAAAAGTGAATTTGGCCATTGGTATGCCTAGCCAAATTTTGATCCCATTGAGTCCTCCAATGCTTTTCTAATTATTCCTGAGGAAATGCATTACTTCCCCTGCATTTAATAGTCTTTTATGTGTAGCAAAACCTTAGCTTGATGGGGACAATGGCTAGGATTTGCCTTGTTATTATAATAATAGTTTCATATATATAAGATAAATAAACAGAATAGTAGATAGAATCCAAACAGAGAGTATGGAGATTCATAGGGATGAGGTATATTTTTTTTAATTTTTATTAGTTATGTAAATTAATGATCTTAATCTATTAGAACTAAATGAAAATATGACACTAAATAGGACGCAATGGAGAAAAAGGATTCATGTAGCCGACCCCACGTAGTGGGATGAAGGTTTTGTTGTTAGTGTTGTTATTAGTTATGTAGTGGTATATTATTTTTAGAGCTTGAGAGGAGATAGAGATGGTTGTGCAACAATTATTTGTTTGCTATACATAATAGAGATCGTTTAATTTGTTGGGATCATGTGATTAATTGTGGTATGCAGCGGCGGTGGCTGCTCCACATGCGATATGTAGCCATAGTTATTATGAACTAGGCTATCATCTCCCCTCAATATTACAATCTTAGGCTGAATTGTCAACTTGTTAGGAAGCTTGTTGAAGTGAGTTGCTGAGATAGATTGAACAAGAATGTATGTTGGCTGGTCATGAGAGCTCACATGTAATAGCTTGCGCTCATTGGTTTGAATGCGTTCATAAATGAAATCGTACTCGATTTCAATGTCCTTTATGCAAGCATGAAAGATTGGGTTGTTGCAATGGTTAAGGCTGAGATGCTATCATAGCATAGTGGTGTAGTTTGTGTGGTGGGTTTGCTTAGCTCTTGTCACGATGACTCATAATTACCTAACATAATAACATAATTGTAATTCTATCACCTATTGTTAAAGAAGGAAAGAAGGTTTCTGATTGGTGAACCGGTCTACACGAGTATAACTCATTAGTTTTAAATAATGAGGATACATGTAGAAAGGGTTTCAAGAGAAGAAAGAAAACAATTGGTTAGGAGAGCATTTTGGGGATCTTGTATCGAATTGGTTCGAGAGAGAGAGTATGACAAGAGGGCTCATCTCTCAATGAAAAGCTATGTAAATCTTGTTTTATTGTCTTAGTGAATTCATGGATGATTTTTCTCTTGTGGATGTAGGTCCTATGGACCAAACCACGTAAAATTTCTGTTTGTTATTGATTGCAAATTTTTTCTTTTAGTCCCTTTTTTTTCCTTCTCTTCGGTTGTTTAGGTATTTGGCGGTGCAAATTTTCAACAATTGGCGTCGTATGTGGGAATTCTAGCCACGACAATAGGAACCGCCAAATTCGACATCGAGAAATTCACCGGAAAGAATGATTTCGACTTGCAGAGAGTCAAGATGAGAGCTTTGTTGGTACAACTACAATGTCCTACAACATTGCCGATCGAGATGTCCGAGAAAGAGAATAACAACATCTTTGACAGGGCTCATGGCTTGATAATTTTGAGCTTTGGTGACAAAGTTCTGAGGGAAGTCTCGAGGGAGATGATGACTCAAGCGTATTGGGCTAAACTCAAACTGCTTTACATGACGAAATCTTTGGCCAATACTCTTCTTGAAGCAATGACTGTACTCTTTCAAAATTCACGAAGATAAATCAATTTCAAAGTAAATTGATGAGTTCAACAAGATCATAGTTGATCTTAAAATTATCGACGTCAAGATGGATGATGAGGATAATGCATTGCTGTTACTAAACTTCATTCCTAAGTGTTACGAACACTTCAAAGATGCAATGCTATATGGAAGAGTACAAACAATTTCATTAGAAGAGGTTCAATCGCTCATTAGAGCTAAAAAACTTCAAAGAAAACATGACATGAATAAGGAATTCAGCGGAGATGACCTGATCATTAGAGGAAGATCAGACAAGAAGGATTCAGTAAACAATCAGAATAGATCAATACAACATACCTAAAGAAATCAGATTCCTTTTTCAGTTCTTGTATGTGCTTGACATTTTGCAGTATTCGTTCAACTCCATCAAATATCTCTATCCTGATTGTCCCACTACCAGCAACCCTATAAGTTTTGTTGTCTCCAAGCAATATTGATCCACCGTTAATCAGTTGGAGTATCTCAAACCAATCTTTATGAGGACACATATGGAAGGAGTAACCTGAATCAATAATCCACTCCTTGCTTGATTCAAACTCAGTAATTACTAAAGCATCAGCTGAATCGTAGTCATCAGAGGCTACACTACATCTTCTGATGCTTTTGGCTTTTCTTGATATTTTTTATTCTTGTCAAGACAGTTCTTCTTGAAGTGACCTTCATTGTGGCAATATTAACATTTGAAAAGTCCCTTTGATAACTGATTTTCGCTATTCTTTCCTTGTCTTGATCTTGATCGGTTCTGACCGTTTCTTAAATCCTTCTTGTCTGATCTTCTTCTAACGATCAGGCAATCTCCGCTGATTTCCTCGTTCATGTCATGTTTTCTTTTAAGTTCTTTGGCTCTAATCAGCGATTAAACCTCTTCTAGTGAAATTGTCTGCACCCTTCCATTGAGCATTGTATCTTTGAAGTGCTCGTAACTCTTAGGAATGAAGTTTAGTAATAGCAGTGTCTTGCCTCATCATCCATCTTGACATCGATATTTTCAAGATCATCTATGATCTTGTTGAAATCGTCAATTTCCTCCGAAACTGATTTGTCTTCGTGCATTTTAAAAGAGTACAAGGGTTGCTTCAAGAAGAGTCTATTTGTCAGAGATTTCGTCATGTAGAGCATTTCGAGTTTGGCCCAAAACGCTTGAGTTGTCGTCTCCCTCGACACTTCCCTTATAACTTTGTCTCTTAAGCTCAAGATTATCAAGCTATGAGCCTTGTCCAGGATGCTGTTGTTCTCAGTCTTGGACATCTCGGCCGGCAATGCAGTAGGACCTTGCAGTTCTTCGACGATCCCTTGCTGCACCAATAGAGCTCTCATCTTGACTCTCCACAAGCCGAAATCATTCTTTCCGGTAAATTTTTCGATGTCGAATTTGACGGTTTTCATTTTCATGACTAGAATTCCCACAGACAGCGCCAATTGTTGTAGAATATGTTGCCAAGAGAACCACAAGATAGTAAAGGAAAATCACAGGACAATAAAATAGAAGCTGGAAAAGGAAGAAAACTGCAAAGAAGAAATTCAAACAAGAACACTGAGAATTTATGTGGTTCGGTCCATAGGATCTACATTCAAGAGAGGGAATCAAGAAACAATTCACTAAAACAATCTTGAAGATTACACCACACAAAATCAAGGATAAACCAATCTTCTCAAGCTCTCTATCGATCTTGATCTCGATAAAAGTTTTCTTGGTTCCTCACTTTACTCTCAGAATTACTTTGCCCCTTAACCCTATCAACTCATATACATCATTATATATATATATATATATAGACCAATGAGCCATACAAGAAAACCGGTTAAACACTTTTAAATAGCCAAATGACCGTTGTACCCGTTAGCTATTTAAACCTCTTTATAAACGCGGCTTTGTCTTAGTTCACCTAATTGGGAGTCACGATAACAGTTCTTCTAGAAGTTGGTATGCCAAAAGGATGTCCATGACACCGGATGGAAGGGCTCAAACTTAGTTTTTGTATAGCATCATGCAATTTTGGGCTATTTTTTGATGCTCCAGGAGATGAATGTGCTACGAAGGTGGAGTAGAATTTGATTGTGGGCTTGCTATCTGTGGAGTCACTTGCTCAATCTGCAACAAACTAGGTGTGGAAACTGAGAATGTTTTGTTGAATGGATAGTTCAGGATTAATTTTCTTTCGATGCAATAAAATAGCCATTTAATGAGTTGGAAGTGGCATTAATAAAGTTGATACTTATGTAGACAAAGTTGGTGCAATGCAAATGCAATAACCGACCTTATGATAATTAAATATTGAAGTGAATTTTTGTGATTACGATATGTTGTAGAATTTTCAAACTCAAGACTATCAACAGTGCCGAGTTGTTTGGATAGAAAACGGTTGAGAAGGGGTTATACTTCTTTATTTTTGATGCGTGCTAGAAGATTCGCGACAGTAGAGTAATGAATTATCGTCTTAGCGTTGCACGAGAATTCAACACACACTCAGATAAAAATGAATTAAGCTGTAATAACACCAGAAGTTTTTACGTGGAAAATCCGTAAAAAGGGAAAAACTACGGGGTTTGGCCCAGTTGTAAAAATTTACTATAAGTTGATGATTACATATGCCCCTTGTCCCACAGGCGGGAAAGGGTTACTAGCTTTCTACGTTACAACGTCGACTGATGACGTCTAGTAAGCGGTGGTTGACGAAGGNAATATTGTTTAATCCAAATTTGTCATGTCCATCATGCTCAATGAATAGAACATGAAACCTGAGGGAGAAAGAATGAGAGGGAGAGAAAGAGAGAGATTTGTTCGAAAATAGTTGTTCACGTGGTTCTTTAGGCATAGAAAGTAAATGTTACAGGTGAGAGAAGAAGGGGGTGTGCTCTACATGGGGGTTAAGAGAGGGAGAGAAAGCTTCGAGATCCTTTTATACATATCAATGGTCCTCTACTTATGAAAATGAGGGAAGAAAGGGATTACAATAATGTCCTAGATTTATAAAAGGTTGTAAGGAGTACTTTGGTCCTTCCCTTGCTTGAATGTGTTATCCTCGAGCATGTTTGCCTTCTGTGGTCCGTTGAAGTCGGGGGGCCTGCCGGCTGGAGCGACAGTAAGTAGATGACATGGATGAAATATAATAAATTTTTTTTAATAATATCTTCTTTATACGTTACAAGGCATATAAATCAAATCTCTTTTTAAAATGAATATTACGTCCGGAGTCCAATGAATCACCTCCACGTAGAGCTGATAGAAAAAAAAAACTCATTTTTTTGTGATTCAACCCGACAACACATGAGAAAATTCCTCCCGTGTTATTTCACATTACTCAAGTATTATTGCGGTGATATTGATATATTATTATGCTATTATAATAGTGAGAATATTTTCAGAACATAATAATATATGAATACTATCACAATATCATATGAATAATATGAAATAACACATGATAAATATGATCTTGTGCTAAAATAATTTTGTTTATTTCTCTATCAACTTTATCTAGTAATTTTGTTGGACTTCAAAGGTGTCTAATATTTGTTCCTTTCAAGAATATTTGAATTTCATCCTCAAAAAGATGCCAGAAGTACCAAAGCTTATTATTCTCTTTCCATCCGCAATCAGCATTTCAGAATCGAACCCCGCATATCTCCCATNAATTCCCAGATATTTGGCAATGATGCAAACAATATCAGCGCACGCATCTCTCATCAAAATCAATTTCAACAGACGACAATTGATTTGTGATAATATTAAAGTTATTCAGGTGTTGAGCAATAGAAACACCTTCCGCCATCTTTAAGTTGAATAACTTCTTCATCGGATATACCTTGTTATTCGCTGATGTCGTTTCATACATACCTGATAAGGGTGTTATGAGATCTGTAATATTATTTTCCTTTACGACGTTGTGTGCAACGAACCTCGACATGGTCCATCGAATAACCCCCAGAACTTGCCGATCCAACAAATTTCATTTAGCTTCATCAATTCTTTCAAAACTTTTTCCCAATAACGGAAGGTGAAGTTTCTTCTCACAGAGATAGTCCTTTATTTGCATCCTCCAGTAACCAAAATCTGTGTCATCAAATTTCTCGATCCCTAAAACCTTCACTTCATCTGCAATCATCGTTCTTCCTCAGACCCTAAACCACGGACTCTGTTACCAGTTTATGTGGTATATATATAGAAAAATAAAAGAAGAACAATCAGTGGAGAAAGTAAAAAATTGGAATGAGAAAATTCACACCATAAAATAGTAACACGGTGGAATACACAGATTTTCGTGGTTCGACAAATTGTCTACGTCCATAGAGTTGCAGAGGATTTCACTACTTGATGAATATACACCAGTCATTTGTCTCGGCTTACAAGAGGGATCTCTCACTTCGTTACTCTCTCTTTTTCTCTCTCTACACTGAAGAAGATAAACTTATAAGAGAAATTAAAACCAAATTCTCTTCTGTCTCAAGCCACCAAGAAGAAGCCAAGGGCGAACGATCTTCTTTTTCTTCTCACTTCTTTCTTCTGCCGCAAGGAACTACTATTTGCACTTTTTTTACTCTGTCCCGTGGAAGCAGAACTGCCGAAGAAGAGCACAAAAAAAGGCTGTGCTAAATCTGAAGGAGAGTCGTGCGATACCTTTTATCGCGAGAGGAGGTGAGGTTGACGACGTTTCATGAACATAAGAGATACTTCGCTTCAAGATGGAGAAAAGGGGGGAGCGGTTCACAACAAAGGAGAGGTAGATGGGATTGGGAGGCGGGAGCGGGAAAAACATCTTTTTTTAAATTTGATAATTCGGGCTCCACACTAACATATAGATGTATATGTATGTATATATAGATATATGCATGTTTATATATCTATGTATAGATATATGCATGTGTGTGTGTGTGTGTGTGTGTAATATTGTTTAATCCAAATTTGTCATGTCCATCATGCTCAAGGAATAGAACATGAAACCTGAGGGAGAAAGAATGAGAGGGAGAGAAAGAGATTTGTTTGAAAATAGTTGTTCACTTGGTTCTTTAGGCATAGAAAGTAAATGTTACAGGTGAGAGAAGAAGGGGGTGTGCTCTACATGGGGGTTAAGAGAGGGAGAGAAAGCTTCGAGATCCTTTTATACATATCAATGGTCCTCTACTTATGAAAATGAGGGAAGAAAGGGATTACAATAATGTCCTAGATTTATAAAAGGTTGTAAGGAGTACTTTGGTCTTTCCCTTGCTTGAATGTGTTATCCTCGAACATGTTTGCCTTCTGTGGCCCGTTGAAGTCGGGGGGCCTGCCGGCTGGAGCGACAGCAAGTAGATGACATGGATGAAATATAATAAATTTTTTTTAATAATATCTTCTTTATACGTTACAAGGCATATAAATCAAACCTCTTTTTAAAATGAATATTACGTCCGGAGTTCAATGAATCACCTCCACGTAGAGCTGATAGAAAAAAAAAACTCATTTTTTTGTGATCCAACCCGACAACACATGAGAATATTCCTCCAGTGTTATTTCACGTTACTCAAGTGTTATTGCAGTGATATTGATATATTATTATGCTATTATAATACTGAGAATATTTTCAGAACATGATAATATATGAATACTACCACAATATCATATGAATAATGCGGAATAACACATGAGAAATATGTTCTTGTGCTAAAATAATTTTGTTTATTTCTCTAACAACTTTATCTGGGTAATTTTGTTGGACTTCAAAGTGTGTAACATTTGTTCCTTTCAAGAATATTTGAATTTCATCCTAAAATAGATGCCACAAGTACCAAAGCTTATTATTCTCTTTCCATCCGCAATCAGCATTTCAGAATCGAACCCCGCATATCTCCCATGGTAGCCGAATCCTCAACCCCTAGACGGAAACCTAGGTTGCCACTGCTCGGCGTTATCACTTATTAATCTCCGGCCGGCGGCTCTTTCCCAACTCCGTTCATGGCTTCCAGAGGAACAAGAAAGGTTTCTCCTCGACCATTCCTTTCCACATTAAACTATATTGCTCGACTCATATGACTAGAATCAATTGAAATTTTCTTGAGAAATTGTAAAGGGCGGAACTCATCGGATGGATGGGGCTATTGCTGCGCTGACACCGCTCGGGTTTTCGAAGAAGCTGATATGCGATACAATCAGAGAGCTCATAAAAGTGCATCCTTTATATTAACTTTTGTCTTTTTTATTTCTTTTTATAAATTTAGTCTTGTATCTCTGCAAGCAGGGAGTTATAGAAAAGTTGATTGCATGGCAGGCGTATGAGGACAATGATGCCGGCTGGTATTTTGTTGAAGAAAATTATTACAGGATGGTGATAGATAAGATCATGGAAGAGCAAGACAAGAAAAACGAAGAGGTAACATTGATAGCTACATTATTATTTTCCTTGGTTTCACCTTCGTGCTGACAATCTTTCTGTTCTTTTTAGTTAAGACTTGAGGATTTAAGTTTGGTTCTATATTATATCGTTTGAAAATATATTGTTGCACATATATGNCTTCACCTGCTGACATTTCAATCTTTTTGTTCTTCTTAGTTAAGACTTGAGGATTTAAGTTTGGTTCTATATTATATCGTTTGAAAATATATTGTTGCACATATATGAAGTTATGAGCCCTTATCAACGTGGACTATATGTCAAGTTATAGGACCTTATCAATATGGGCTTAAGATTTTGGGTTAAAGAGGATTTTATCATTGGGGTATCTTGTACAACTTTGATTCTTCTTTGTTTCGATCTCTAATAAGTAGTGTATATAAGAGTTGATAATTTAATATTTGTGATTGAATTTTTCTTATAGTTTGTGGCTCCCAATTTTGGCTTACTTTTATCACGGTCGAGCGAGATTCAAGAACATTTAACTCCTATGATGCTTCCACACGATTGATTGGGCTCTTGGTGCTTGATACTCGATGATATTGAAAAGTTTATATGAGAGGGGGAAATGCCCAATATGGATAGCTCTCAAGTGAGGGAGTGGTTGTTAAGGCATGTGAGAATCTTATTTTAATCTATGTCAAGTAGCTTCAAAATATATTGGTGTAGAAATACTAAATAGTTGATTCTAACTTAAAGGTTTAAGTTTTTGTGTTAAAAGTGAATTTGAACATTGGTATGCCTAGCCAAATTTTGATCCCATTGAGTCCTCCAATGCTTTTCTAATTATTCCTGAGGAAAGGCATTACTTCCTCTGCATTTAATAATCTTTTATGTGTAGCAAAACCTTAGCTTGATGGGGACAATGCCTAGGATTTGCCTTGTTATTATAATAATAGTTTCATATATATAAGATAAATAAACATAATAGTAGATAGAATCTAAACAGAGAGTATGGAGATTCATAGGGACGAGGTATATTTTTTTTATTTTTATTAGTTATGTAAATTAAAGATCTTAATCTATTAGAACTAAATGAAAATATGACACTAAATAGGACGCAATGGAGAAAAAGGATTCATGTAGCCGACCCCACGTAGTGGGATGAAGGTTTTGTTGTTAGTGTTGTTATTAGTTATGTAGTGGTATATTATTTTTAGAAGCTTGAGAGGAGATAGGGATGGTTGTGCAACAATTATTTGTTTGCTATACATAATGGAGATCGTTTAATTTGTTGGGACCATGTGATTAATTGTGGTATGTAGCGGCGGTGGCTGCTCCACATGCAATAGGTAGCCATAGTATTATGAACTAGGTTATCATCTCCCCTCAATATTACAATCTTAGGCTGAATTGTCAACTTGTTAGGAAGCTTGTTGAAGTGAGTTGCTGAGATAGATTGAACAAGAATGTATGTTGGCTGGTCATGAGAGCTCACATGTAATAGCTTGCGCTCATTGGATTGAATGCACTCATAAATGAAATCGTACTCGATTTCAATGTCCTTTATGCAAGCGTGAAAGATTGGGTTGTTGCAATGGTTATGGCTGAGATGCTATCGTAGCATATTGGTGTAGTTTGTATGGTGGGTTTGCTTAGTTCTTGTCACGATGACTCATAATTTCCTAACATAATAACATAATTGTAATTCTATCACCTTTTGTTAAAGAAGGAAAGAAGGTTTCTGATTGGTGAACCGGTCTACACGAGTATAACTGATTAGTTTTAAATAATGAGGATACATGTAGAAAGGGTTCCAAGAGAAGAAAGAAATCAATTGGTTAGAGAAAGAAGAAGATAGACTTCAAGAAATTGAGGAGAGCATCTTGGGGATCTAATATCGAGTTGGTTCGAGAGAGAGAGTATGAAAAGAGGACTCATCTCTCAATGAAAAGCTATGTAAATCTTGTTTTATTGTCTTAGTGAATTCATGGATGATTTTCCTCTTGTGGATGTAGGTCCTATGGACCGACAACATAAAATTTTTGTTTGTTATTGATTACAAATTTTTACTTTTAGTCTTTTTTTTTCTTTTTCTTCGGCTGTTCAGGTGTTTGGCGGTGCAAATTTTTAACAATTGGCATCGTATGTGGGAATTCTAGCCACGACAATGGGAACCGCCAAATTCGACATCGAGAAATTCACCGGAAAGAATGATTTTGGCTTGCGGAGAGTCAAGATGAGAGCTTTGTTGGTACAGCTGTAAGGTCCTACGGCATTGCCGGCCGAGATATCCGAGAAAGAGAAGAACAACATCCTTGGCAGGGCTCGTGACTTGATAATTTTGAGCTTCGGTGACAAAGTTCTGAGGGAAGTCTCGAGGAAGACGACGACTCAAGCGTATTTGGCCAAACTCAAATTGCTTTACATGACAAAATCTCTGGCCAATACTCTTCTTGAAGCAACGACTGTACTCTTTCAAAATGCACGAAGACAAATCAATTTCGGAGCAAATTGACGAGTTCAACAAGATCATAGTTGATCTTGAAAATATCGACGTCAAGATGGATGATGAGGACAATGCATTGATGTTACTAAACTTCATTCCTAAGTGTTACGAACACTTCAAAGATGCAATGCTCTATGAAAGAGTACAAACAATTTCATTATAAGAGGTTCAATCGCTGATTAGAGCTAAAGAACTTCAAAAGAAACATGACATGAACGAGGAATTCAACGGAGATGACCTGATCGTTAGAGGAAGATCAAACAAGAAGGATTCAAGAAACAATCAGAATAGATCAATACAACATACCTAAAGAAATCAGATTCCTTTTTTAGTTCTTGTATGTGTCTGATATTTTGTAGTATTCGTTCAACTCCATCAAATATCTCTATCCTGATTGTCCCACTACCAACAACTCTACGAGCTTTGTTGTCTCCAAGCAATATTGATCCACCGTTAACCAGTTGGAGTATCTGAAACCAATCTTTATGAGGACACATATGGAAGAAGTAGTCTGAATCAATAATCCACTCCTTACTTGATTCAAACTCAGTAATTACTAAAGCATCAGCTGAATCGTAGTCATCAGAGCCTACACTACATCTTCTGATTCTTTTGGCATTTCTTGATATTTTTTATTCCTGTCAGGACAGTTCTTCTTGAAGTGACCTTCATTGTGGCAATGTTAACATTTGAAAAGTCCCTTTGATAACTGATTTTCGCTATTCTTTCCTTGTCTTGATCTTGATCTGTTCTGACCGTTTCTTAAATCCTTCTTGTTCGATCTTCCTCTAACGATCAGGCCATCTCCGCTGATTTCCTCGTTCATGTCATGTTTCCTTTTAAGTTCTTTGGCTCTAATCAACGATTGAACATCTTCTACTGAAATTGCCTGCACCCTTCCATTGAGCATTGCATCTTTGAAGTG
>JXCR01021578.1:180923-198859 GCA_002079205.1 Phalaenopsis hybrid cultivar
AGCATTTTGAGTTTGGCCTAAAGCGCTTGAGTCATCGTTTCCCTCGACACTTCCCTCAGAACTGTCTCTCAAGCTCAAGATTATCAAGCTATGAGCCTTGTCCAGGATGCTGTTGTTCTCAGTCTTGGACATCTCGGCCGGCAATGCAGTAGGACCTTGCAGTTCTTCGACGATCCCTTGCTGCACCAATAGAGCTCTCATCTTGACTATCCACAAGCCGAAATTATTCTTTCCGATGAATTTTTCGATGTAGAACTTGACGGTTCTCATTGTCGTGGCTAGAATTTCCACAGACGGCGCCAATTGTTGTAGAATATGTTGCCAAGAGAACCACAGGATAGTAAAAAAAAATCGCAGGACAACAAAATGGAAGCTGGAAAAGGAAGAAAACCGCAAAGAAGAAATTCAAACAAGAACACCGAGAATTTATGTGGTTCAGTCCATAAGAGCTACATTCAAGAGAGGGAATCAAGAAACAATTCACTAAGACAATCTTGAAGATTACACCACACAAAATCAAGGATAAACCAATCTTCTCAAGCTCTCTATCGATCTTCATCTCGATAAAAGCTTTTTTGGTTCCTCACATTCCTCTCAGAATTACTCTCCCCCTTAACCCTATCAACTCATATACATCATTACATATATATAGACCAATGACCCATACAAGAAAACCGGTTAAACACTTTTAAATAGCCAAATGACCGTTGTATCCGTTAGCTATTTAAACATCTTTATAAACGCGGCTTTGTCTTAGTTTGCCTACTTGGGAGTCACGATAACAGTTCTTCTAGAAGTTGGTATAACAAAAGGATGTCCATGACACCGGATGGAAGGGCTCAAACTTAGTTTTTGTATAGCATCATGCAATTTTGGGCTATTTTTTGATGCTCCAGGAGATGAATGTGCTACGAAGGTGGAGTTGAATTTGATTGTGGGCTTGCTATCTGTGGAGTCACTTGCTCAATCTGCATCAAAATAGGTGTGGAGACTGAGAATGTTGTGTTGAATGGGTAGTCTGAGATTAATTTTCTTTCGATGCAATAAAATAGCCATTTAATGAGTTGGAAGTGGTGGCATTAATGAAGTTGATACTTATGTAGACAAAGTTGGTTCAATGCAAATGCAATAACCGACCTTATGATAATTAAATATTGAAGTGAATTTATGTGATTACGATATGTTGTAGAATTTTCGAACTCAAGACTATCAACAATGGCGAGTTGTTTGTATAGAAAACGGTTGAGAAGGGGTTATACTTCTTTATTCTAGCTTTAGCATTGATGCCTCGTGCATAACTTTTTGGATTAGGAAATAACTGTGAGAGTCCTTAATATCTTGTAGTTCCAAGAAATAAAGAATTAAACCAAAGTTTTTCATGCTATTTGTTGACTGTAGATTTGCGATCAGTGCTTGAATGGAGTGGTTGTTTTTTGTGACAAGTATGGCATCAACATAAATTAGTAAATATATGCCTATACCATCATGGNCTCGTCAATTTTCTCCGAAACTGATTTATCTTCGTGCATTTTAAAAGAGTGCAAGCGTTGCTTCAAGAAGAGTCTATTGGTCAGAGATTTCGTCATGTAGAGCATTTCGAGTTTGGCCCTAAGCGCTTGAGTCGTCGTCTCCCTCGACACGTCCCTCAGAACTTCGTCTCTCAAGCTCAAGATTATCAAGCTATGAGCTTTGTCCAGGATGCTGTTGTTCTCAGTCTTGGACATCTCGACCGGCAATGCAGTAGGACCTTGCAGTTCTTCGACGATCCCTTGCTGCACCAATAGAGCTCTCATCTTGACTCTCCACAAGCCGAAATCATTCATTCCAGTGAATTTTTCGATGTCGAATTGGACGGTTCTCATTGTTGTGGCTAGAATTCTCACAGACGACGTCAATTGTTGTAGAATATGTTGCCAAGAGAACCACAGGATAGTAAAGGAAAATCGCAGGACAACAAAACGGAAGCTGGAAAAGGAAGAAAACCGCAAAGAAGAAATTCAAACAAGAGCGCCGAGAATTTATGTGGCTCGGTCCATAGGAGCTACATTCAAGACAGGGAATCAAGAAACAATTCACTAAGACAATCTTGAAGATTACACCACACAAAATCAAGGATAAACCAATCTTCCAAGCTCTCTATCGATCTTGATCTCGATAGAAGCTTTCTTGGTTCCTCACCTTGCTTTCAGAATTACTCTCCCCCTTAACCCTATCAACTCATATAAATCATTACATATATATTGACCAATGACCCATACAAAAAAATCGGTTAACCACTTTTAAATAGCCAAATGACCATTGTGCCCGTTAGCTATTTAAACCTCTTTATAAACGCGGCTTTGTCTTAGTTCGCCTAATTGGGAGTCACGATAACAGTTCTTCTAGAAGTTGGTATAACAAAAGGATGTCCATGACACCGGTTGGAAGGGNCTTCTAAAATCTTCATTAAAAATCTGTTTTTTATAAAAATTTCATATATTTCTTACAGTCATTTGTTTGCTGTACTTCAGAAGATGGTAGCTGCAGCAATAGAGAGCTTTCAAGCATGGTGACGTTTTCACCGAGAAGGACTCCCATAGAAATGGAAGTAAACTGCGATATGGCGGCCGGCATTGAACTTAGCAAATTCGACCCTACACCGGCACCGAAAAGGAAGCCATGCTATGGTTGGATTAGTGAGGATGAAGACTAGGGATTCAAGANTTATGTGATATAAAAAATTGGGTGGTATAAGAGTGAAAAAGTAATGTTTGATGAATTGTTTCTAAAATCTTCATTAAAAATCCGTTTTTTATAAAAATTTCATAGATTTCTTACAGTCATTTGTTTGCTGTACTTCAGAAGATGATAGCTGCAGCAATAGAGAGCTTTCAAGCATGGTGACATTTTCACCGAGAAGGACTCCCATGAAAATGGAAGTAAGCTGCGATATGGCGGCCGACCTTGAACTTAGCAAATTCAACCCTACACCGGCACCGAAAAGGAAGCCATGCTATGGTTGGATTAGTGAGGATGAAGACTAGGGATTCAAGAGGGCATTGTGATGAATTTGAGCTCTTTTGCTTCCATTTTCTTAGAGAAAGAAAGTATATGTAGTTTGATAAATGATATTACAATATGAGTATAATGCTAAGTAGGAATACAAAATGAGTTTGTCTATTATTATTATTATTATTTTATTTTTTAAAAGAAAATTTTATTTGATTATGGCGATGGCCGTGATCATCATGACGGTTGTATGATAGTGGGCCATCAACTTGGTTCCCTTGATTAGAGGGGACTTCATGCCACTAGGAGGATAGATAATTGAATTTTGTTGCCTAACATATGTGACGAGTTGATAAGAGCTGCAATTGACATCAAATGTGAGGGTTTGTTTGATGTGTGGCATGTATTTTGATCATTCATGTGATTGAAGGGGAGATTTGAAGAAAGAGAAGTAATATTTGTTGAATGCTAGGTGTTAACGAGCATCAAATAATACTTGCTGGAAATGAAGTTGTATCAATTGTAGATGGTCGATTTGTTCATCTCATTAATACGAGGGGAGACCAAGCGATCACCAATGATTGCGATACAACAGTTGGGCATTGATTGTTGTTCGTTTGTGATTGAAGATAAAAAAATATCAAACGACTAGTGACATTTGACAATCGATTTGGTCGTCCTCTTTACAAGAGTAGAGATATGTGACTTTCAAAACAAACAATGAATGTTTGGGAGCTGGCTAATGGATGGCAACCATAGTTATGCATTGGGCAATCTTCAATAGAAGATTGTAAGAAGTTAAGGGATAATTAGTAGTTTGCTTAGCCATGTCTTAACTCCTAATAGTATATGAAAAAAGTAGATGATATCAAATGAGAATATAAGAAGTTTAATGATGTCACGGGATTAGTAGTTGAATCTCTCTTAATGAAGTGGAGACTATCAAATGTTAAAATAATAATAATAATAAAATATATTTATATATTTTTAAAGGGGCATTACACCGTTACATTGTTCTCATTAATTTTCGCTCTTTTGACATTCAAAATTAGTAGGCCGTTTGGTATGTCAAATGAGCTTTGAAGAAGAAATGTTAAATATGTTTATGAATGTTTGATATGGACATTTTTGGATTAGGATTGATTGGGATTGGGTGGTTGGCAATATTGACCAACAAGGTGTGTGATGTAATTAATGACAATGATTATCTAAGATTAGGATTTATTCAGTATTTATTTATATAAAAAAAATATTTTAATTGTTTTGAGTTGGTGTGCCTACTGTTTTGTTTTGACAGAACGCGTTTTGACTTTCAATATGTGCTGCATTTAACCATGGAGTGAATAAGATTTGCTTTCATATTGATGATGTATGCTGCATATTACTATAAGATATAAATATCTAATATCTTTGAAATTTTTAGTACATATCTTGGTACATAAATATTTTATCTTGAGAGTAAAAAATATATATGAAATGATCAAATAGTTGTTGACATAGTACGCGTTTTGACTTTGAAAATAAGTTGCTAACTAACTTTTGGGCTAGTTGTCACCTCTCAAAAGAGCCACTAAGAGAGGTGGGTAGCCCAAGACTTAAATACTGTTTTTCAACCCTACACCTAGCCGATGTGGGACTATTTGTCTGTGACATTCTCCTCCACCCAATCATGTGACGCGCTCGTCACGGATCGGCTCTACTTAGAGTCCACACACCTGGTAGACATTAATCTGCTCTGATACCACTTGTCATTTCCCAAAAAAACCCTTAAGAGAGGGGGGTAGCCCAGGACTTAAATACTGCTTTTCAGCTCTACACCTAATCGATGTGAGACTATTTGTCCATGGCATAGGACTACAAAACAAATCGAGTCGAGTCGAGGGGGGCTGTGTTCGAACAACCTTGTTTATAAAATTCGCGCTCGAGCACAAATGAGGCTTTTGAGGGTGTGTTCAAGCTTGATGTTTATGTTCAAACTTAGTTTATTTATCATTATGACTCTTTGAAATTGGTTCATGTTCGTTCATATGATGATAATCAAGTCATTATTGAGCATATGAAGTATTATCAAGCTATTTAGTTTCTATCCAAACCATATTTTTTTAGCAAAGTAAAACTAGTGCTAATAAGCTGTATTATTTTCTAACAAAATGAGACTTGCAAGTCAAACAAACTAATGAATAATATAATTGAGCTATTTATTTTTAGTCAGATAAGTTTTATCAATCTTATAAATGAGTTACTTGTTAAACTTACAAAAACAAACACACATTAATTAAATGAACGAGTAACTAAATAAATAACTAATATCAGCATAAACAAGCACAAATAAATAAAAAACTAAGCAAATAAGTCATTATCTTATTTTTGTATTATGAATTAAAAATTTATTTTATTTAATAAAAAAGAGTTTTAAAGGAATTTATGCATAAATTTTAAATTAAGCTTTAACCATCTTATTCATAAGTATTAAATTGAGCTTATTCGTGAACTTTAAATGAAAATGTTTCATCGAGCTTGTTCGTGATCTTTAAATTATATTGTTCAAGACTATAAGCAAATTGAACAATGAGTTGTTCAAGTTTGTTCATTAATGATCTAGCATTCAAAAAATCGTGTTTGTTAAATTAATTAATCAAATGAACAAGAGTGTTTAAATTTGTTCAATTAGTTAGTCAAACGAACATGGATGAGCTCTTATCGAGCTGAGCTATAATTAGCTTACCAAGTGCTCGGATCATTTGCATCCCTATGCAAGGCAAGCACATGCATGTTTTTTTTTGGAAATTTGTATATATATCACTCAATATCTATATATTTTCATATTTAAAGTCCAAATTTGATATTTATATTCATAACACCTTGATCACATTAATTTATGCATAAAAACTGTGTATTCGTTTTTAAAAAGATTAGAATGGTTTTATTTTTAAATGCGAGGTTAAGGATTTAAATAAAAAAATATGAATATTTAGGTGTTAAATATGTACTCTCTCTCTCTCTCTCTCTCTCTCTCTCTCTCTCTCTCTATATATATATATATATATATNATAACTTTTTTGATTAGGAAATAACTGTGAGAGTCCTTAATATCTTGTAGTTCCAAGAAATAAAGAATTAAACGAAAGTTTTTCGTGCTATTTGTTGACTGTAGATTTGCGATCAGTGCTTGAATGATGGAGTGGTTGTTTTTTGTGACAAGTATGGCATCAACATAAATTAGTAGATATATGCCTATACCATCATGGTGATATAGGAGGATTGCTTTTATTTCTTTAATTGAAAATCGAGCTTCATGAGATGTTTGGAGAATGTATTATACCATTGGCGTGAGGCTATTTGAGGGTATAGATGGCCTTCCTAGGTTGGCAAATAGGGATGGGGTTTTGGAGGTTGCTGAAGCCTGGAGGTTGACACATGCCACAACACCATTTAATTTGTTGTGAAGAATAGCATTGGTGATTTTGGGTTGAAGGATGCCCCAATCATAATGCTTAACAACTGTGACAAGTATTCGTGTGGTTGAAATCTTAAGCATAGCTCTTGCTAATAGCCTTGAGAAACAAGTGTAGCTATGTATGACCATTGCATTGTTTGCATTATGCTTATCCTTAAAGGTCAATCGACAATCGAGAATGATTTTGTGTAATGGTGGAGGGGCAAGCGGCTTGGTGCCTTGAGTTTAAAAGGCTAGAAATTTTAGTAGACATAGCTTGAACAATTTTGCTTAATTTTACTAGTAGAGGGATCGAGGTGGTATTGGAGGTTGCTATTTTAGTAGGCAAATAGGGATGGGGTTTTGGAGGTTGCTATTTATGTTTCATATCCAATAAATGCATAGCATCTCAATCACGGAGCTAGTTTCTAGCCAGAATTTAGTGGAAACCAATGTTAGCAAGCATAGCCGAATAGTCTTAGATGTGCATGGGAAGGGGTTTGGAGAAATTACAGCTGATATGGAGGTTTATTTTTTTGTGGTCAGAGATGGCATTAGGTTTATTAGTAGATTGCTTTGAGAACAGTATTTAGGCCAAAGATGATGTGGTATGTTTGCATAGTGGAGTAGATTACGAGGGGTCTCTAGGATGTGATGATATTGCGTTGAACAACCTTGTTTGAATTAGAGGTATATGGAGTAGATTACGAGAGATCTCTAGGTTCGGTCTTGGTGAGGCTAAACAACATCACTAAGAACTCATAGTCTATTTCATGTGTCCTGAATGTTGACTTGTGCACATTCGCTAGCTACATCTTGATCTGGTGGTACCCTTACTTAAGATCAATTTTTGAGAAAATGACTGCTCCATAAAACTCTTCTAGCAACTCATCAATCACAGAAAAAAAACTTGTTCAACACCGTTTTCTTGTTCAAAACCCGGTAGTCCACACAGAATCTCCAACTACCATCTTTTTTCTTCACCAACAGGACAAGACTGGAGAAAGGGCTCACACTAGGCTGATAATCCCAGCCTTGAGCATGTCCCAGATCAGCTTCTCCATGTCATCTTTCTGAATCTGGGGGTACTTGTATTGTCTGACGCTGATGGGTGAAACGCCCTCCTTCAATATAATAGCGTGCTCATGCTCCCTTCGAGGTGGTAACCCACTTGGCTGCTGGAAAACATCAGTAAACAGTTGTAGGAGCCCCTCCGGAAACTCTGCCAACTCTGATTTTCAAACCTCCTCAATGTTCTGCAACCCCACCAAGTGACCGAGACCTACTCCCTGAATCGACTTGGCCATGGTTTTGAGCGAAACCGTAGTTTTGCATAAGCTAGCATCTCCTCTCAATACCACCTTCCTACCCTTCACTTGGAACTCCATTGTCAAGAACTTCCAATCCACCTTCATCTCTCCCAATGTTCGCAGCCATTTCATCCCCAAAGTCACATTTGTGTTGCCCAAATCTAAAGCAAGAACGTCTTCCACCACCTGTAGGCCATGTAGTGTCAGAACCAGTCCCTTGCAAATTCCCCTACTTTTCTCCAATTTCCCCGCTCCCATAATGACTCCAAAGCTCCCTGTAGTCACCAGCTTCAGCCCTAGCTTCTCCACAACCTGATTTGAGATAAAGTTATGAGTAGTCTCGCTATCCACCAACACTACAATCGGTTGTTCTCTGATTCATCCCCTCACCTTCATGGTGTGATTTGGGATAAATCCCACCACTTAATTGAGGGACACGTCCGCCACATCCAAATGCAAATACTCCTCCTCCACTATTTTCTCTTATGAGTTCTCACTCTTTGTATCCTCCTTCTGAAAATGACCAATTGTTTTCATACATGGCACCTTACCTATGTATGAAAAAAAGTTTAATTACTTTTTAAATGTTAAAATAATGGTATTGTTGATGTGATATGAAAGATTTTGGTGGATAAATGTAAAAGTAAAGTTTAGGTGTTAGATCTGTAAATATATAGGAATTGGGTGGTATGCATGTAAATGCCCCAAATCAGCACTTTGGGATATCTTTCTTTGTGAATATGAACGTGGTTCAAGAATTCTTATATTGCAGATTTGGCCAACCTTGTAACTTGCAGGAGGATATTGTGTGAGCGGGCAATTGTTGGTAGAAATGTAAACGAGCTAAGCATGAGCGAGCTCAGAGACTATGTGTTCCCCACAAAGTTTAAAATTTGTGTTCATGTTAGGCTTGCTTAATGAGCGATTTGAATATGAGCTTTTTTAAGAAGTCGAGCGCAAAGTGTTCGTGAACAATGAGCTTTCTCCATCACAATTCTTACACTTTTTTGCTGAAATTGTATGAGATTCTGTAATTCTTTTTTTATATATCTAACCTCATTTCTGCCAGTCTACATTTTTTTATTTAATTACACATATTTCTGTATTTTATCTGCATTAAGTTCTTTGATATCAGGATAAAGCAATGGTAGCTGTGGAAGGTAGGACAACAGGAACTTCTGGGCAAGCTCTTCTTGCGTTTGGTGAGACAAACTCCCATTCTCTTTTATGTTGGAAGATTTACACATATACCACTCAATTCCTACGTATTTACATATCTAACACTTGAACTTCAATTTTTACATACATGCCATCTTATCTCTTCATGAAAATGTGTATTTTGCCTTTTAAAAGTTAAAATAATGGTATTTTTGATATGATATGAAAATGTATGTTTCACCCCGACAAACTTCCACTCTTGTATGTTGGAAAATTTACTTTGTGTACCTCTCAATTCTTATGTATTTGCATATCTAACACCCGAACTTCAATTTTTTACATATATTCTACCTTATCTTTGCATGAAAATGTATATTTTACTTCTTAAAAATTTAAATGGTGATATTTTTGATGTGATGTGAAAAATTTTGATGGTATAAAAGTAAAAAAGTAAAGTTTATGTTTGATGATTTGCTTCTAAAATCTTCATTTAAAATCTGTCTTTATAAACATGAACTTCTTGGCAAGCTCTTCTTGCGTTGGTTGGGCCATACTCCCTTTCTCTTATATGTTGGAAGATTTACATAAATACCACTCAATTCCTATGTATTTACATATCTAACACCTGAACTTGAATTTTTACATGCATGCCATCTTATCTCTGCATGGAAATGTATATTTCAATTTTTAAGAGTTAAAATAGTGATTTTTTTTTATGTGATATAAAAAATTGGGTGGTATAAGAGTGATAAAGTAATGTTTGATGAATTGCTTCTAAAATCTTCATTAAAAATCTGTTTTTTATAAAAATTTCATATATTTCTTACAGTCATTTGTTTGCTGTACTTCAGAAGATGGTAGCTGCAGCAATAGAGAGCTTTCAAGCATGGTGACGTTTTCACCGAGAAGGACTCCCATAGAAATGGAAGTAAACTGCGATATGGCGGCCGGCATTGAACTTAGCAAATTCGACCCTACACCGGCACCGAAAAGGAAGCCATGCTATGGTTGGATTAGTGAGGATGAAGACTAGGGATTCAAGAGGGCATTGTGATGAATTTGAGCTCTTTTGCTTCCATTTTCTTAGAGAAAGAAAGTATATGTAGTTTGATAAATGATATTACAATATGAGTATCATGCTAAGTAGGAATACAAAATGAGTTTGTCTATTATTATTATTATTTTTTATTTTTTAAAGGAAATTTTTATTTGATTATGGCGATGGCCTTGATTATCATGACGGTAGTATGATAGTGGGCAATCAACTTGGTTCCCTTGATTAGAGGGGACTTCATGCCACTAGGAAGATAGATAATTGAATTTTGTTTGCTAAGAGCTGCAATTGACATCAAATGTTAGGGTTTGTTTGATGTGTGGCATGTATTTTGATCATTCATGTGATTGAAGGGGAGATTTGAAGATAGAGAAGTAATATTTGTTGAATGCTAGTTGTTAACGAGCATCAAATACTACTTGCTAGAAATGAAGTTCTATCAATTGTAGATGGTCGCTTTGTTCATCCCATTAATATGAGGGGAGACCAAGTGGTCACCAATGATTGAGATACAATAGATGGACATTGATCGTTGTTCGTTTGTGATTGAAGATAAAAAAAATATCAAACGACGAGTGACATTTGACAAACGATTTGGTCGTCCTCTTTACAAGAGTAGAGATATGTAACTTTGAAAACAAACAATAAATGTTTGGGAGCTGGCTAATGGATGGCAACCATAGTTATGCATTGGGCAATCTTCAATAGAAGATTGTAAGAAGTTAAGGGATAATTAGTAGTTTGCTTAGCCATGTCTTAACTCCTAATAGTATATGAAAAAAGTAGATGATATCAAATGAGAATATAAGAAGTTTAATGATGTCATGGGATTAGTAGTTGAATCTATCTTTTTCTTAATAAAGAGGAGACTATAATCCAAGATGTTATGGCGCTCAAATGTCAAAATAATAATAATAATAATATATATTTGTACATTTTTAAAGGGGCATTAGGCCGTTACATTGTTCTCATTAACTTTCGCTCTTTTTGAAATTCAAAATTAGTAGGCCGTTTGATATGTCAAATGAGCCTTGAAGAAGAATTGTTAAATATGTTTATGAATGTTTGATATGGACATTTTTGGATTAAGATTGATTGGGATTGGGTGGTTGGGAATATTGACCTACAAGGTGTATGATGTAATTAATGATAATGATTATCTAAGATTAGGATTTATTCAGTATTTATTTATATAAAAAAATATTTTAATTGTTTTGAGTTGGTGTGCCTACTGTTTTGTTTTGACAGAACGCGTTTTGACTTTCAATATGTGCTGCATTTAACCATGGAGTGAATAAGATTTGCTTTCATATTGATGATGTTTGCTGCATATTACTATAAGATATAACTATCTAATATCTTTGAAATTTTTAGTACATATCTTGATACATAAATATTTTATCTTGAGAGTAAAAAATATATATGAAATGATCAAATAGTTGTTGACATAGTACGCGTTTTGACATTGAAAATAAGTTGCTAACTAACTTCTGGGCTAGGTGTCACCTCCCAAAAGAGCCCTTAAGAGAGGTTGGTAGCCCAGGACTTAAATACTGCTTTTCAACCATACACCTAGCCGATGTGAGATTATTTGTCTGTGACATTCTCCTCCACCCAACCACGTGACGCCCTCGTAATGGATCGGCTCCACCGAGGGTCCCACTTGACCATTGAGAGTCCACACACCTGATAGACAGTAATCTGCTCTGATACCACTTGTGACATCCCAAAAGAGCCCTTAAGAGAGGTGGGTAGCCCAGGACTTAAATGCTGTTTTTCAGTCCTACACTTAGCCGATGTGGGACTATTTTTCCTTGACATAGGGCTACAAACGAATCGAGTCGGGTCGAGTGAGGTTGTGTTCGAACAACCTTGTTTATAAAATTCGCTCTCGAGCACAAATCAGGCTTTTAGGGGTGTGTTCAAGCTTGATGTTTATGTTCAAACTTAGTTTATTTATCATTATGACTCTTCGAGTTTGGTTCATATTCGTTCATATGATGATAATCAAGTCATTATTGAGCATATGAAGTATTATCAAGCTATTTAGTTTCTATCCAAACGATATTTTTTTAGCAAAGTAAAACTAGTGCTAACAAGCTATATTATTTTCTAACAAAATGAGACTTGTCAAACAAACTAATGAATAATATAATTGAGCTATTTATTTTTAGTCAGATAAGTTTTATCAATCTTATAAATGAGTTACTTGTTGAACTTACAAAAACAAACACACATTAATTAAATGAACGAGCAACTAAATAAATAACTAATATCTGCATAAACAAGCACAAATAAATAAAAAACTAAGCAAATAAGTCATTATCTTATTTTTGTATTATGAATTAAAAATTAATTTAATTTAATAAAAAAAAAGTTTTTAAGGAATTTATGCATAAATTTTGAATTAAGCTTTAACCATCTTATTCATAAGTATTAAATTGAGCTTTAATTGAGCTTATTTGTGAACTTCAAATAAAAATGTTTCATCGAGCTTGTTCGTAATCTTTAAATTATATTGTTCAAGACTATAAGCAAATTGAACAATGAGTTGTTCAAGTTTGTTCATTAATGATCTAGCATTCAAAAAATTGTGTTTGTTAAATTAATTAATCAAATGAACAAGTGTTTAAATTTGTTCAATTAGTTAGTCAAACGAACATGGATGAGCTCTTATGGAGCTGAGCTACAATTAGCTTACCAAGTGCTCGGATCATTTGCATCCCTATGCAAGGCAAGCACATACATGTTTTTTTTGGAAATTTGTATATATATCACTCAATATCTATATATTTTCATATTTAACGTCCAAATTTGATATTTATATTCATAACACCTTGATTACATTAATTTATGCATAAAAACTGTGTATTTGATTTTAAAAAGATTAGAATGGTTTTATTTTTAATGTGATGTTATGGATTTGAATAAAAAAAAATATGAATATTTAGGCGTTAAATAAGATTAGAATGGTTTTATTTTTAATGTGATGTTATGGATTTGAATAAAAAAAATATGAATATTTAGGCGTTAAATATGTACCCTCCCTCCCTCCCTCCCTCCCTCTCTCTCTCTCTCTCTCTCNCGATAGATAATTGAATTTTGTTGCTTAACATATGTGACGAGTTGCTAAGAGCTGCAATTGACATCAAATGTTAGGGTTTGTTTGATGTGTGGCATGTATTTTGATCATTCATGTGATTGAAGGGGAGATTTGAAGATAGAGAAGTAATATTTGTTGGATGCTAGTTGTTAACGAGCATCAAATAATACTTGCTAGAAATGAAGTTCTATCAATTGTAGATGGTCGCTTTGTTCATCCCATTAATATGAGGGGAGACCAAGTGGTCACCAATGATTGAGATACAATAGATGGACATTGATCGTTGTTCGTTTGTGATTGAAGATAAAAAAAATATCAAACGACGAGTGACATTTGACAAACGATTTGGTCGTCCTCTTTACAAGAGTAGAGATATGTNCAGATGGACATTGATCGTTGTTCGTTTGTGATTGAAGATAAAAAAATATCAAACGACGAGTGACATTTGACAAACGATTTGGTCGTCCTCTTTACAAGAGTAGAGATATGTAACTTTGAAAACAAACAATGAATGTTTGGGAGCTGGCTAATGGATGGCAACCATAGTTATGCATTGGGCAGTCTTCAATAGAATATTGTAAGAAGTTAAGGGATAATTAGTAGTTTGCTTAGTCATGTCTTAACTCCTAATAGTGTATGAAAAAAGTAGATGATATCAAATGAGAATATAAGAAGTTTAATGATGTCATGGAATTAGTAGTTGAATCTATCTTTCTCTTAATAAAGAGGAGACTATAATCCAAGAAGTTATGGCGCTCAAATGTCAAAATAATAATAATAATAAAATATATTTATACATTTTTAAAGGGGCATTAGGCCGTTACATTGTTCTCATTAACTTTCGCTCTTTTTGACATTCAAAATTAGTAGGCCGTTTGATATGTCAAATGAGCCTTGAACAAGAATTGTTAAATATGTTTATGAATGTTTGATATGGACATTTTTGGATTAGGATTGATTGGGATTGGGTGGTTGGGAATATGGACCTACAAGGTGTGTGATGTAATTAATGATAATGATTATCTAAGATTAGGATTTATTCATTATTTATTTATATAAAAAAATATTTTAATTGTTTTGAGTTGGTGTGCCTACTGTTTTGTTTTGACAGAACGCGTTTTGACTTTCAATATGTGCTGCATTTAACCATGGAGTGAATAAGATTTGCTTTCATATTGATGATGTATGCTGCATATTACTATAAGATATAACTATCTAATATCTTTGAAATTTTTAGTACATGTCTTGATACATAAATAATTTATCTTGAGAGTAAAAAATATATATGAAATGATCAAATAGTTGTTGACATAGTACACGTTTTTGACTTTGAAAATAAGTTGCTAAATAACTTCTGGGCTAGGTGTTACCTCCGAAAAAAGCCCTTAAGAGAGGTGGGTAGCCAAGGACTTAAATACTGCTTTTCAACCCTACACTTAGCCGATGTGGGACTATTTGTTTGTGACATTTTCCTCCACCCAATCACGTGACGCCCTTGTCACGGATCGGCTCCACTAAGGGTCCCACTTGACCATGGAGAGTCCACACACCTGACAGACACTAATATACTCTGATACCACTTGTCATATTCTAAAAGAGCCCTTAAAAGAGGTGGGTAGCCCAAGACTTAAATACTGTTTTTCAGTCCTACACTTAGCCGATGTGGGACTATTTTTCCGTGACATAGGGCTACAAACGAATCGAGTCGGGTCGAGTGAGGCTGTGTTCGAACAACCTTGTTTATAAAATTCGCGCTCGAGCACAAATCAGGCTTTCAGGGGTGTGTTCAAGCTTGATGTTTATGTTCAAACTTAGTTTATTTATCATTATGACTCTTCGAGTTTGGTTCATGTTCGTTCATATGATGATAATCAAGTCATTATTGAGCATATGAAGTATTATCAAGCTATTTAGTTTCTATCCAAACGATATTTTTTTAGCAAAGTAAAACTAGTGCTAACAAGCTATATTATTTTCTAACAAAATGAGACTTGTCAAACAAACTAATGAATAATATAATTGAGCTATTTATTTTTAGTCAGATAAGTTTTATCAATCTTATAAATGAGTTACTTGTTGAACTTACAAAAACAAACACACATTAATTAAATGAACGAGCAACTAAATAAATAACTAATATCTGCATAAACAAGCACAAATAAATAAAAAACTAAGCAAATAAGTCATTATCTTATTTTTGTATTATGAATTAAAAATTAATTTAATTTAATAAAAAAAAAGTTTTTAAGGAATTTATGCATAAATTTTGAATTAAGCTTTAACCATCTTATTCATAAGTATTAAATTGAGCTTTAATTGAGCTTATTTGTGAACTTCAAATAAAAATGTTTCATCGAGCTTGTTCGTAATCTTTAAATTATATTGTTCAAGACTATAAGCAAATTGAACAATGAGTTGTTCAAGTTTGTTCATTAATGATNTATTTAATAAAAAAGAGTTTTAAAGGAATTTATGCATAAATTTTAAATTAAGCTTTAACCATCTTATTCATAAGTATTAAATTGAGCTTTAATTGAGCTTATTCGTGAACTTTAAATAAAAATGTTTCATCGAGCTTGTTCGTGATCTTTAAATTATATTGTTTAAGACTATAAGCAAATTGAACAATGAGTTGTTAAAGTTTGTTCATTAATGATCTAGCATTCAAAAAATTGTGTTTGTTAAATTAATTAATCAAATGAACAAGAGTGTTTAAATTTGTTCAATTAGTTAGTCAAACGAGCATGGATGAGCTCTTATCGAGCTGAGCTACAGTTAGCTTACCAAGTGCTCGGATCATTTGCATCCCTAGCAAGGCAAGCACATACATGTCTTTTTGGAAATTTGTATATATATCACTCAATATCTATATATTTTCATATTTAACGTCCAAATTTGATATTTATATTCATAAGACCATGATTACGTTAATTTATGCATAAAAAACTGTGTATTCGTTTTTAAAAAGATTAGAATTGTTTTATTTTTAATGCGACGTTAAGGATTTGAATAAAAAAATATGAATATTTAGGTGTTAAATGTGTACTCTCTCTCTCTCTCTCTCTCTCTCTCTCTCTCTCTCTCTCTCTCTGTGTGTGTGTGTGGCTCTTGAGAAGATTTAACGGTCCAGAATGGAGGAAGTATGACAAATGACGATCCACCGACAGAAAACCAAGAGACCCACTTATTCAGTCGGATATAGTCATTCGAGCTGTCAGAAGAAGAACAAAAAGAAATGATTGAAACGATCCAAATTCAAACTAATCTGACTAAAGCATGACAGATAATCATCTGAGGTAACCACTACAATAAAACAGTCTGAAGGCATCAACCTACCTTCTAGAAGATCGGACCCGACAAAAAAAAGTGTTCCTTATTATCACCAACAGTCTCACGGACTCCCTCGAAGCTCCTCATCAGGAATAAGAATTGATACTCACGTTATAAAAAAATCGGACCGAACCAACCAGTTCAACCGTGAACTAGTTGGTGGTCCGGTTTTGACAGGGATGAAAAACCGATCGACAAACTGTCAATTGGTGCAAAACTTGTTAGAACCCACTGGAGACGGCGGTCGAACCGGCCAACTGGTTAAAGTGTAATTTCTTTTGTCTTGTGCCATATTTTTATGGGAAATTATGAAGAATGGTTTGAATCTTTTAATATCGTTGAAAATGTGTGGTGCTCTAATCATTCTCATCTTCATTTTCTTCTTTAACTTTTGTGAAATATGCATGACTATTAGTCTATTACATTTTCTTTTTTTTTACAATTTTTTTTTTTTTATGTTTCCCTCTTGTTAACCTTCGATACCGAATTATTTAGGTTATATTTAATATTTTTTTATATTTATGATGTCATTCTGTTCAAGTTCAACCTTGGTTCAACTATTGAACCTTAAACCATCTCCTCTACCTATTCAATGTTCGATTTGATTTTTTGAAGTCCTGTAGATAACACAATAGAGTCTTATAATCATTCCACATGCTCTTTTAGTCGAGGAACGAACTCCCTGTCTGGTTACAGTAATTCATATTTTGCCAGATAATCTAGCCTCATTTTAGGATCAATAGTCAACAATCAAGCTAAAACAACAATCGGCAAAGTAATAATATTTCCCACATTTATTTTTGAGGGTATATGTGTACTTATATTATCATAGAACGCGTTTGGACATTCAAAGGGAGCTGCCACTTGCCAGCTAACTGGANGAAAATGTATGTTTCACCCCGACAAACTTCCACTCTTGTATGTTGGAAAATTTACTTTGTGTACCTCTCAATTCTTATGTATTTGCATATCTAACACCCGAACTTCAATTNGGTTTAGGTGTTAGATCTGTAAATATATAGGAATTGGGTGGTATGCATGTAAATGCCCCAAATCAGCACTTTGGGATATCTTTCTTTGTGAATATGAATGTGGTTCAAGAATTCTTATATTGCAGATTTGGCCAACCTTGTAACTTGTAGGAGGATATTGTGTGAGCGGGCAATTGTTGGTAGAAATGTAAACGAGCTAAGCACGAGCGAGCGAGCTCAGAGACTATGTGTTCCCCTCAAAGTTTAAAATTTGTGTTCATGTTAGGCTTGCTTAACGAGCGATTTGAATATGAGCTTTTTTAAGAAGTCGTGCGCAAAGTGTTCGTGAACAATGAGCTTTCTCCATCACAATTCTTACACTTTTTTGCTGAAATTGTATGAGATTCTGTAATTCTTTTTTTATATATCTAACCTCATTTCTGCCAGTCTACATTTTTTTATTTAATTACACATATTTCTGTATTTTATCTGCATTAAGTTCTTTGATATCAGGATAAAGCAATGGTAGCTGTGGAAGGTAGGACAACAGGAACTTCTGGGCAAGCTCTTCTTGCGTTTGGTGAGA
>JXCR01021578.1:209182-223371 GCA_002079205.1 Phalaenopsis hybrid cultivar
GGCTTTGACATATTAATTAAACTTTGAAATTTAGTCTAAATAATTAATTATTTATTGCAAATTAATGAAGCCTTTCACTTGCCTTTATCCAGCTTGCATATCTCAAATTTAATATCAATTTTAGCCGCTTAAATTCAAATCATTTTACCTAATACTCTATTTTTAAGTTAATTAAAACCTATTTGTTTTTTTTTTTAAATTGCACGAATGAAATATTATCTGAACTATTTTTAGCAAATTAACCATTTTAGAAGGTGCAAAATAATAAAATGTAATTTGTTATATATGTGAGTTGTGGGCTATCTATATGTGTAAGATAATAGTATTTGATAAGAAAATATAAGACTTAATAATCAACTTTAGCTAACTAAAACTGAATGTTAAATATTTATATCACCATATCATCATTTTATAGTTATTATATGAATATTTTATTTTCTAATCATTTAATTTATAATTTTATATTTAGCTGTACATAAACAATTATTCCAAAATTTTCTTGTATTTACTTTAAGTTAATTTAATAATTTTGAATTTCATATAAATGAAAATTTATATCAAATTTTTTTAATAATAATATTTTTATAATTTTTTATAGATTTACATACATGATACATACCACTCAACTCTTAAGTATTTACATTTCTAACATCTTAACTTCATTTTTTATGTATATGTCATCTTATATATATACGAGAAATTGTTTATTTCGTTTTTAAAAGTTAAAATAATGCTGTTTTTGATATGATATGAAAGATATTTGGTTGGTATAAATGTAAATACCAAAGTTCAGTAGCATATATATAAATAAATTTGGTCCTATACATGTAAATGTCCCAATAACTTATCTTACATTTATATATGAGGCGTTTTCAAAAAACCACGGTAGTAAGCTATATTTTGCAACCTGATTCGATCAAGACGGTGTCTGTCAGAAATATACGATCTGACTTTTTTAAAATAAAATAAATTTGTAATAGCCACCAAAATTTTTTTACAAACAGCTGCAATTGCATCAAACATACTATGAATTGGCAACACAGTTTGAAAGTCAAAACACGTTAAATGTTAACGACTGTTTCGTCGCTAGATATAATATTTTAATTCTCTCAAAATAAAACATTTTTTTATAAGTAAATAGATGCGTAATTAAATAAGAGTTGGGTGGTATGTATGCAGCTCCTCATTTCCTTATATAAACATGTACTTAAAATAGATATATGATATTATATGCATTTATCTCCACTCACATCACAAAGCTTGCAATTCAATGCTGCCAACTACCAAATCCCACCAATCCTAATCCAAATACGAGTACCAAACTTTAATAAGCATAATTAGAAATTTGTCAAGGGCATTCGAGAAATCAACCAGCCTATACATTTTTCATATAATAAAAAGACAATAGTCACCAATTATCATAGCATCATTATGCCTCTTATGTTTCTTATATGCTATCACCTAATGCTATTTAATGCCTAGCTATTAGGACATACATCAATCCTCATCATTCAATGTTTCTTCTACATGTCATTGAACTCTAATATTGTAAAGAGAACAATCAAATCAATTGTCAATTGTTGCCCAATGTTTGATGTTCTTCATCGACAAATACTACCCCACGAGTAGTGCTCAACATTCATCATACTGTCAACAATTACTTGATCTCCTCTTTTATCAATAAGATTCCATAGCTGACAAAACTTTACATTTTTATTACACATTATTTAATGCATGTTAACAACTAACATTCAATTAACATTAGCATATGAAATTTATCTTCTATATCTCTAAATCTCTTAATCATGAGAATGACCAAGTTGCATGCCAATTTTCATCCAACTTCTAATGTTTTAAGTCAATTGCTCCTAAAGATCTATGAACTTCTCATATTCATCACAATAATAATTGATATATTATTTGCGTTCGTTTTGTTAATATTTCACTATAAAATAAAACATGTTTGGTATCTTAAATGTAAATCTTTATTGTTTTTTTAATATAACTAATTACTTATAAGCCAATTAATTATATTATTTTTGTTAATTTTCCCTATAAAATAAAACATACTCGTGAAGAGTTATCATAATGACTGCAAGTAGTGATATTTAGTTTTTTCTAAAACACTAGATTAACTAGAATGCTATTTTGAAAGTCTTATACATAATTCATTTATTTAAGAAATAAAGTATCTAAAAAAAACACAACAAAATATACTTATAAAATAATAAAAATACCAAATATGTCCTTGCCAATAAGCAAATAGAAGAAAACAAATTCATAAAAGTGGCATCTTTCACCCCTTAGTGATCTTCATCTTCATCCTCCTCCTCATCGCTTAACCAGCCATAGGATCGTTCCTCCTTCAGCAACGGAGAGAGATTTAATCGGTCAATTTCAGTGCCGGGAAACCTATCGTCAGCTTCCTCCCTTTTTATTAAAGCCCTTTCAGGAGAAAATTTAGTCTTTTTTGAAATCTCTCTTTGCCTGTCATCACTTTCCTCCCTCTTTATTGGAGCACTTTCAGGCAAAAATCTCACCTTTTTTGAAATCTCTCTCTTGCTGCTGCTGCCAACTTCTGCAAAACAAAAACAAAATGACTCATAAGAAATCTATGAACTTTATGAGAACAGGGATTAGCTGTTAATGAAGATTAACAGAAGCAATTAATCGAACATAACAAGAGAATGGGACTTAATTTGCTCACCCCAAAAACCTGGAGGTCGGTCATAAATTTCTGCTGCAGTGGCTTTCCTGGGTACTATTGCTCTACCCTGATAAGAATGAAATTGATACGGATAAAGTATAAAAAAGTTAAAAGTTACATGTAAGAAATTATACAAGAGATATTATGTGTAGAACCGTTATTTGATCATCCGGACGACAGACGTAATATTTTCTTCATATTAAGAGAATTAAGCAGATTATATGTATTTATTAGATGCCCCAAAAAATATACTGCCCGTTTGGGGCAGCATATTTGGTGCAATGACGTTTTGAAAATGCACCAGACTTATTTGAGTAAACTGCGTTTTGGCAGCTTATACGTTTTCAAAACGCTGAATAGAGTTGCAACTTTCTGGCTGTGGCCTAAATTTTCAAAAAAAAGAAAAATTTATAATAGCCATCGCATCTAGCTTATCAGCAAATTATATTTAACCAACTTTTTAGCAGATTATTCAATAAGCAACAACTGGCTCAAACCGGCCCTTAATTATTATCACAAGTTATAATTCTTATAGTTCAAATTTGATGCATTCCATATCAATACTTACCATCCTTTCAGGTGAAGCTTCCACCTGGTCTTGATGGTTTCTATTGCCGCTGCTACCACCTTCTGTAATATATAAAATGACAAAATGACTAAGAAAGCTATGAAATTTTTATAAGAAAAAAGATTTTTTTAATGAAGATTAGAAGACATAATTAATCAAACATAATAAGGGAATTAAAGTTTGCACACCCAGCGCAAGAGGAGCTTCCTGGTCATATGTCTCTGTTGTATCAGCTTCCACAGGTACCAGTGCTCTATCCTGATAACAAAGAAATTGAAACAGATTAAAAAAAAAAAAGTTAAGGTAAGCAATTTATTACCAAATGGAAGATGTTAAACAAAAATAATTGAAAACAAAAAGTTAAATCTAAAAAAGTTATAGGAGAATCACATTTTACGTGCTTACATGGATTCCAAACAAACAGAGCTCCTGCTTTCAATTTCATGTAGTTCGAGATGAATCATTAGCTTCTTGTATTTGGCGGTGAAGGCGACGATCAGGGGTGGAAGCCCCGTCGCCTTTGCTGCTGCCATCACCGGAGTTGAGATTGGACTTGAAAAGGAAAACAGGATAAGAGACAGAATCATGAGAAAAAGAGAGTGGTTGGGTTGGTGGTTCTTGGTCCAATCTCAACTCTGGTGGTGGTAGTGCGGAGAAGATGATGGAGGCTTTCACCGCGATGCGCCGCCTCCACCGCCAATTAAAAGAAGCTCGTGACTCATCTTGAACTGCATGAAATTGGAAGCAGGAGCTATGTTTTGCTGGGAATCCATGAACGCTTCCTCTGAAGCTAAAACACAATTATTTTTTAGGGTAGACAAAATTACCAGAAGTATAAATTTTAGAAGCGCTGGCAAAAAAATATATCAAGAAGGCAAAATTATTAAATTGTCTAGACTATATATGAAAAAAATATTAAATTTTATTATTTATATAGAAAAATTCAAAGTCGAGGGAGGCGATTGCCCACCCAAGAAATAACCAGAATCTGCCGCTACTTCTTCTCCAACTCATTAAAGATTATAGCCATAGCATACATCTTTATATAATAATTATACAATATAAGAGGCTTCGGGTGCAAAAAGAGCTCAACAATGGCCGGCTAGTCAAACAAAACTTCGATTTTCAACAAGTGATGTTGTCAACCAAAACAAGGATAAACTTTCATTTTGAACTCCAACATTAGAGATCATGCCTAGTCACTACTATATGTATTGCCTTAAAAAAAAGGGATTTGTCATACCAATGATAATAGGCAAAAAACTTATGAGATAGAGAGAGGCCATTTTCTGATGTTTGTTGGGATGTCATTGTCATTTTAAGAAGGAAGAGATCTTGTTTCCAACAAAAGAATTTTTGGACCAAATTTATGAGTTCTCATTTGTACTCCTGATATAGAGAAAAGAAGAGCTTAACTATAGCAGTAATATGTCATCCACTTCCAACCTTCCCTCTCATTGTACGTGACTAATTCTTTGTCTCAATAGTCGACATAAGAAAAGTGGTGGTATCTCGAACTTCATAGGAAGTCTGATCATATATTTCTAAGGGTTATTCAGTCTGATTTCCCTTGTGATGCAAGTGGATCCCACAAACCACGCACGCACGCACACGCGCGCGCGCGCGCGCGCACACACACACACATGAGTGGTTGATTGAAAGAGATGTAATACAACAAAATTTCATAAAATATTTGAAAGAAACATTTTTATAAAATTTCTAAATAAATTTAATAAAATTTGAAAATATTTCTAATTAATCTTTTAATAATTAATACAATTATTTTTTATCTTTTATCAATTAGATAAATAAGTTTTTAATGTTAGAATAAATAAATAAATAAATAATAGGTGGGTAGTTAGCCCAATATATAACCACTCGATATTTAGGCAACTTATGGAATGAGTTTAGTTGCATATGGAAGGAGCTTACTAAAATTTCATATCTTAAATTTCTTTATAATTCTATAAATGATAGAAAAAATTCCAATTGCATAAATGAACTTTCTACCCACTTAGGTATAGTCTACTTCTGTAATAAAAGGGTTGATGCTATAAGAAAATACTCCATGGCTCTTTAATAATAACTTTTCTTCTTCTTTAGAAACTATCAAAAAATTTTCATGCAATGCATTGATTCATCGGTAGATCATCAGATAAATTATCAAGATAGTCATTAATTCCAAAATTATTGAAACTCTCCACAAAATATGCATTGACAAAGCTCAAGGACTGGATGGGTTGACTCTAAGTTCTTTATTCAGTCTAGGAATATCATCATAAGATAATTTTTGTTTGTTGTGCATCATTTCTTCTTAACCTTAAATGTACCCACACTACTTAAACACAATATCATCTCTATTATTAAAAAAAAAAAGAGCTCACATTCCATTACCTATTAGAGGCCCATACCACTATGTAACATGTTTTTACAATGTCATGGAAAAAAATCTTTGCAAATAGGCTTGAAATTATTCTTCATCATATTATCCATCTAGCTCGATCAGCTTTCATAAAAATTACAGATATTTAGGACAACATCATGCTAGATAATGAACTAATTTAAATCCAAGTAGCTAAAGGATATTTTTGTGTAAAAATTAGGCTTAAGAATGTTTTAAAATTCCAATAAAAATAACTTCTTTATATATTGTCTCAAAATGAGTTTTCCCAATTATTTATTGAGTGTGTTTTTGCTTGCATTCGTGTTGTTCCATTCTCTATTATTCTTAATGGAGAAACTAGAAGTTAATTTTCTCCGTAAACATGCTTTATATTGTTGGATTGTTATGTTAGAGGGGTTAAAAATTGTTGAAAATCTTAACAAAAGTAGCTTGAATTTTGGTGCTGCTTGCGTGCTTTGTGAACACAATGTGGGAACTCGTAATCTTTTATTTTTTACTTGTCTTTTGTCTATGTGGTCGATTCACAATCTTTTGCCAAATGAGAATTTTTTTCCTCAAGTAATCATCTCTTAAGTATGTTCTGCTTTGCTTTTCTTAACTCTAATAACACTCACAATAAATGTAGGTTCTTCTTAATTAACTCTCCTAACACTCACCATAAGAAGGTATAGAGGCTTCATTTCTTGTAGGTTTCTATTATTATTTATTTTATTTGGAGTGATGTGAAAGAAAAATTAACAATAATAATTCTTCTTTGACAAATTTGATAATGAGAGTAGCAAATCAAGTAGCTGTTAAATTGAGGAGAGGGGCCATTAATGATGTTTGTCTTCCTGATATCAAAATATTAGTTTCTTATAAGGGATCGTGCCTCTTTTAATGTTGTTGCTACTCTTTTTTAACGAAGTTTTATATGTATATGTTTGACTATATCTTTCTCTTTTTAATGGCATGGTAGCCTAAATGATTGTTTTTGAAGTTGATGGCCTTAAATGTTGCTACCTATTGCTAATAGAGAATTATACTATAGCATTTTCATTCAAGGATGCTCTAGAAAATCTTTTACTGGATTCTAATCTTAGGAAATGATGAAAATAGTCATTACTTTCTTATGGAAGGTCTTGCTCAACCCAACCTCTCTTGCATCTAGAATTACCGTGACTATATGTTTTCATATAGGGCTGGATGTCACCTTAGGTAATGGATTACCTCATCACTGTATTAAGTTCCACTTTTTCTATAAATGTTGGCAAACTTATCAGTATACTGAGTTGTTCAGTTTATTTTTACATACTATTGGAGGTGGTGCGCTTGCTGGTTTGTTCGTGTCTCAAATTTTCTTAAGCTTGTGTTTTAGGTTTTAAATTTGAATATAGAGGCAACATGGAGGGTGTTGTTGGATGCATCACAACTATAGACCAAATTCAGAGCCACTAATATTCTTGTTTTGGATAGTTTCTAATTTTTTTTTATTTGTTTTGAGGTCTTTTAATGAAAGTGATATATTGTATTTTGACCTTTTCTAGTCCCTTTCTTTTAATTCACAAGATAAATAAATTGCTCTTAGCCCTCATTTTTACAAAAAAAAAAAAAAAAATCCTCATTTAAATTTTTTGAAGAACAAAAATATTAAGAATTGAAAATAGATTAGCATGATAGCATGGAGTGAAACAAATTAAAATAATAATATAGTTATCAATGCTACCTCTTCNTTACCTCTTCATTTATCGTGACATTTTCTTCATTTTCCCTATTTTGATCTTCAATGAGCTTTTCTATTACTAGCTTGTAATAATCCTCTTCAATAAAATACCAGCCAGATTCATTATTTCCATATGCCTGCCATCCAAGCAACTTTTTTATAACTCCTTATTTACAGAAATACAAGACTGAATGTCAAGGAGAAAAGCTAAATTTTGTACTTTAATGAGCGCTCTGACTTTATCTTGTATTTGCTTCTTTGTGAACCCAAGTGGAGTCAGCGCAGCAACAGCCCCATCCATTCGATGGGTTCTAGCCTTAAAAATTTCTCAAAAAAATTTCAAAAGATTTTCATCAGTTCTTTTCAAGAAATTGTGTTTACTGTGAAAATGATAATGAAAAAATAATTAATGAGAAACCTTTTTTGATCCTGCTGGAGCCATGGTCAAAGTTGGGAGAGAACCGCTAGCCTAATACTAATGAGTGATCACACCGAGTGGTAGCAAGCTAGTTCTGTCAAGGTGTTGAGGATTCAAATTCCTTTGTAGAATTGTGAGGAATATGCAAACATGGACTTTAATTTTAAATGATCTAAGCGGTTTGTTTTAGAAATGTGGAGAGAAAGAGAGTAAATTTTGTGTAAGTGTGATATGTCTTAAGTGAGGATGGAGATCAAAAAGTAAATACATCTTTTAGAACTTTAGATGAAGGTCTTATTTATAGGCCTTATAATGTATTAATGGAATAGTATCTTCTCTTTATTAACATTTTCATATCCAGTTTAGATGTCAATAAATTTAGATGTTAATACACTAAATTTAGGTTTTAATATGCATTCATAGCTGTACCATTTTGCTTTCTATCCCATTAAGACATCATTTAAATCAAGTGTTAATATACCTTAAATTCAGGTTTTCATAAACAATCATTTTTATATATTATTTTGTTTCTATAAATATTATATTATAAAGTCTTCACAAATACAAAGTCATCGATTATCTTGAGATATATAAACTGCAATTGTTTGACTAATTAATTTTTAGCCTTGCACTCTTTAATAGATGGTAACTTAACAGCTCAATTTCATCAATGTATTTTTTCATTGAAAATTGTTCACTAAAGATGTCTACATGCATCAAACTCTTTATTCTTCGTATCACAACTTTATTGTTTCCTTATATCCATTGGATTTGTCGGCTCATAAACAAATACATCATTATTTATCTACTAAAAAAAAACTTCTTGTATATATATCATGGTCCATATTGAAGATATCATTCTCAAAGGCAGTAACTCCAACTTTCTTCAATAAATCACACATCAGATTCAAATCATCTCCTCTTCTCAATATTTTTTTCTCTCTCAACACAAATATATATGAGATCTTCTAGAGAATTCTCACGTAATTTAAATGACGCCACCACTTTCATGTTGACCCAACCACATGCTAACAATCTTTGATGGCTTCACCAACACCAATGCAACCAAATATCACCCCACCAACAAGAATGTACTTCAATTTATCTCTTTCAAAAGGCTATGCATCACCTTTTTGACAGCTAACTCTTAATTTTTGCCTCAACCAACGACTATACATTAGAGTTTTGCTAAGCACCTTATACATTACCTTCGAGTCACCATCAATCATGGGTTATTCATACACTGTCACTCCTCACTTTCTGTAAATAACCTTTCTAATGCACAACATAGTTGATCGCACCTCCATAAGCTATTATGTTGTCTTTCTCGATCATAATGCTATCTTTTGGAGCTTCAACAAACAAAAAATCATTGCTCATTCTTCAACTAAATAAAATAGAGTGCCATTATCTCTATCATTGTTAAACCCACTTTACTAATTTCACTAGTTCGTAAACTATTCACCTAACTACCCACTACACTTGCTATTTATTATGACAATATCAGTGTCACCTACATGTGGAAAGACCTAATTTCTAATTATTCTTACATCAAAAATATTTCCATTGAATTTCATTTAAGTTTAGAAAATGTTCAAAATGGAGTTATTTGTGTCTCAATTTTCACCTGATGATCAAGTTTCAGATGCACTCATCAAACCTCTCTTTTGTCCAATAGTTAGCTTAGATTTTTTCTTGATGGAGCACAATCTAACTACTTTAAAAATACTCTAAATTTTTTTTATTTTAATTTAATATTTTGAGTTATTCATATAAATTTATCATTTATTTTTTGTAAACATATTAATAAACTTGTGATTAAATTACATAATGAATAATTAGAATTATTTATTTCAAGTATATATATTGNTTAATGAATATATCAGTTATATATATGTAATATATATATATATATATATATTGTATTTTGCTAAAATAAATTTCTATCTTTGAAGATATTTAAAATGCACATACAAACTTATAATAAATTGAAGAAAATTTTATAATAATAATAATAATGATAATAAGACATATTGTTAAACTATCTTTCCATGTACATCAAGTACACTTGAAAATTCATTCATTTAATGTTTAATAAAATATATTAAAGATGATAATGTAGTATATAAATCACTTACCAATAATCACTCCAAGAATTTCATGGAAATAATATTTTGTTAAAACATTAAAATTTTTATGTAGCATTTGTAGGTTGAAGAGAACTTTCATAAAAATCCAATTGACATACTTTCATGGTAAACATTTTGATATCAAGAAAAATTACTTTTAATTGAAATGAAATATGAGGATATATCGACTCCATTTGAGGAAATAATTTTTTCTCAGAGTCCCAACAACAAAATGTATAAATTTAGATGTTATTCTCAACACAGTTACAGAGGATTATCGTGTATCCTCTCCAGAGACGAGAAAATATTACGTCCAGATATTCATATGTCTGTGCGACGGTGTGGAATCGACGACATCATTATGCACAATTGCATGGTTGGATCAATGCTTTTCTCCTCACATCCGGACAGCGGACGCAATTTTCTTCTCGGTAGAACACAATCATCTGAATATGATAATATTTAATTGCTTTTAAGAAAAAAAAATAGGGCCAATCAAAAGATAACTAAGATTTGTGAGATTTTCACCACACATGAGAGATATTTATACTTTAAAAATGAGGATAAGAAGTTATAAAAACTTGTATAAATTTCTTAAATATTTTCAACATTATCTTTTGATGTATTATGTAACTCTCATTCTATAAAAGAAAAAAAAAGTATTTAATATTTAAAATGGAGGACATATGTACATGGCGATGTGGCGTTGTGGCCGTCCGAAAATGAGGACCTAATATTTCCCCTCTCTAATGAAGTATATGACGATGTGACGTCCGATGATTGACCATCCTGACATGAGGACATAGTATTTCCTCCTTATTTTGATATTTAAATGAAGAGCGAGAACGTATGTATATAAAATGTGTGATATAAAAACGTAAAACTTTCAACAAAAAATTCACGCAGTACTCTCAAGCAGCTAATCGGCGAACTCCCTTGAAAGTCAAAACGCGTTCCATGTTAAAGAACTATTCTGTCATTACATGGAACTTTTTGCAATCAGTCTTACATAATTATATATATATATATATNAGCCATATCTATATACTTATATATAAGCAGAATAATTCTGAAATTATAATCATGCCTTAATATTTTTCTAGTTGATTAACTTTCGTTAGTCTCTCTTCGTTTTGGTACGTCGCCAGGCTTTAAGCATCAGACGAGCTTTAGCTTATTAGCTCGAGAGTTGATATGTCATCCAAGTTGGTTGTCTCTCAGGTTAACCAGCTTTTAGATGGATTACGGGTCGGTCAACTAACCAATTCTCATTTAATTAGCTTTTTCTTCTCTTGGACCGTCCCATATGGCCAAATATATTTTTCTTGTACAATATATTGCGTTAAGAAGTTAATATTTATGACAACCAATATATATAAAAAAAATGAAGTAAATATTTTACATTCAAATTGTAACGTGAATGCGATATAATACAAGTGATACGATGATTTCATGCATGCTATTCTAAGAGATTTTGACGACAATTAAGTGGTGTAATTAATTAAGCGATTGGAGTTGTTTCTTATTAATTAAATGCTAAGAGTAATTAATATTAATTACACATTTGGGGTGTGGGGCCTATTACTTCAAGCTGAACTCGCGCATGATTAGTTGAATAATAAGAATATTTTCGTGCTTGAAATTTGGTTAACTGATAGGCAATTATAGTGAATTAATTAACTAAAGGAATGTAGGCATGATGCCTGATCAAATAATGAAGAATGAATTAATTTGTAGTGAATTTTTTAGATACTTCATCACAAATAAATGAGAATCTATTTTAATATGATCAGTGTGCTCATGAAATGTTGGATTGTTGGCAATGTGAATTGCCTCCTTGTTGTCACAAAAGATAATGATGTGCCTGGATGCTTGAATGTCGAAGTCCTATAAAAGAAGGTTGATCCAAACAAACTCATTGGATGGTGTTGCTAATGGAGAATACTCTGCTTTGGCTGATTATCGCGACATATCATTTTGTTTATTTTCTTTCAATGAAATTGTTGAATCCAAAAGTGACTGAGAAGCACATGTAAGGAATGGAACTTCTACTAGGAAGTGATTAGGCATAGAGAGGGAGAGAGAGCAGTAGAGAATAGTAAGAAGAGAGTGTCTTATTCATGACATGAATCGTCTATTTGTAGACTCTGGTCCCAACATGACAAAAGTATTTATTAGCCCTTCATCATTAACTTTTCAGGGGGGACTTTTTAGTAACTACAGAGTTATTTGCATATAATAAGACTGTGAGCCGATTCGATCAATGAAGGTTGTCGATCATCTGATAAACCTTGACTCGATTGATATCTAGTCCGAAAGAGGATTTCCTTCGATCATCCTGAAGACTGGTTACGCCCTGAGAGAGCTTCTCCTAGTACTTTCTGTCGATCGTTAGAACAAGGTGCTTCTCTCACCAACATTCATCCATAAATGATCGTCGAAGGTTATATTTGATTGTCCGCATCTACTTCCTAAATCATTCATCTATTTTGAAATTAATGTTGACATGTTTTTATATGTACAGAAATCAACGAATCTCTAAAAAAAATACATGAGAAAAGGTTTTTCGTTGAATAATAGAAGATCTAGATTAGAATATACATTATTTTATGGTAGATGTGAGATACCAAATAAGATAATGTACGACAACCACGTGAGGAGTTCCTAGTTGAGCAAGATACTAACTCAATTTATGTACCATGAAGGTGATATTAAGGTGTGAGATGTAGCAAGTTATCATGTAAAAAAAAATGATTATTTATGTATCTTTATCAAGAGACTTGCTCAAGTCTATAGATACATTTATATAATTTTTTTTAAAATGAACATTTTGATTTAATGTATTCCCCGTGGTGTGGAAGCCAAGAGGCCATTCCATATAAACCTTTTCTAATAATTAAGTGGTCATGTAAAAAAAAAACATTATTTATGTCTAATTGATTAAGAATCTAATAAAGGTTAGCTACAAGGGCAAGAAGCAATTTTAGTGTAACACCTTTTTTAAGAGATGAAAAGTGCCAAAGTGATGAACTCATTTTTGTTGAGCATGCCCCTTGGTAATAAGTTGAGCTTTGTATTTTTTTATGGATCCATCGGCAACTAATGGCATGTTTCCCTTTTGGTAAGCTGATGATTGACAATGTCAGATTGGCCATAAATTAAAGCAAGTAGTTTGGCTTCCCTGCTTTCACACCATTCAAAAAAGAGGTACAATTAATAATAGAACTATGGTCCTTATTGAAAAGAAACATGTAAAATATGTTTTTGATAATGCTTAAATATCTAGTTGTAATGTATATAATTGAAAATTGAGTATGCCTAGCTCGAACTATTTCACTCAAACGGATAAGTAGACCTCATGATCTTCTATAAGTGTGTCTATATTCACCGTACTCTTCAAATTTTCTCAGAATTAAAATTGGTAATTTTTTGATTGACAAAATCATGTAGCAAATTGATTCCTATTACAATTCAATTTATATCATCCCAAATTAGTATTCCCCTCAAGTTTAAATCCCTTTCCTCAAATTTTTCAATAAAGAAAAATTCCACGCCTGAAAGAGAAAAGGCGATTGAATAATAGTACTATTTTCAATCAAACCAAAGAGACCCCATCACAAAAAGCACGAGGGATGGCGAGGTCTAGCGGTAGCTCGTTGTCAACCAATCACCTCGGGAATTTGCAGGCCGGTCGAGCTGTCGTTGACTTCATCAACACCAAGTTAAAAATAACGCAGAGCAGCTTCTTCGAATGTTCAACAATACCCTCCCTTTAACAATATTCCCAATCACTTATATGTATATAAATACCCCACACACCTATCATTCTTCTCATTACAACGAATCCATAAATCTCTACTACCTTCTTCCACTCCTTCATCATTAGCTTTTAAACAGCCAGCAGCCAGTCATGGCCTCTAATGCTACAACTTTATTTCTGGCTCTCCCAATCTTATTGCTCTTACTAGCTTCCTCCGCCGAAGCCCAACTCTCTCCAAACTTCTACGCCAAAACATGCCCCAACCTGCAATCCATTGTGCACTCATCCATGGCGCAAGCCGTCGCCAAAGAGCCGCGCTTGGCTGCCTCCATTCTCCGCCTCTTCTTTCACGACTGCTTCGTTAATGTAGATCTTCACACCTCCTCTACCTACTTTTATATATATATATATGGACAATCATATCATTTCTTATATAATGTATTAATTAATTTTAACAATTTCAGGGTTGCGATGGTTCTGTTCTTCTGGACGACACCCCAA
>JXCR01021578.1:225591-246133 GCA_002079205.1 Phalaenopsis hybrid cultivar
TATATATATATAGAAAGAGAGAGAGAGAGAGATGTTAACCCTTGTTCAAGCACCTCATCAGAACTTAACGAAATTTTCAAAAAATAAACTTACTATATATTTTTTTAAGAAACTAAGGGCCCATTTGGGGTAGATTACTTAGGTGCGGCCGCCTTCATGTTTGGAAAGTTCATTCGCGCGGATTATCACTGTCGCAATGTGTTGGATTACCCGAATCCTTAATAGTTTTGCAACGTGTGGTGGGGGCTGCGTACCGCATTCGACTCGTGATATTGCCCTAGTTGCCTCTTCTCCCTCACGCTCTTCCTCCCTAGATTCGTCCCCTGTAGAGGAGATCAGATAGTTTCTTTTCGATTCGTCCCCCCCTCAATCACAAGGTATACTTTCCCTCACCGTCAATTCATAAGGAATGCTTCCTCCAGAGCGATCAACGTCAGTGATCGTAAATGGTTCTTTGTAGATGTGCGAACGTCGTTTATTTGTATAGATCCGACCGCAAACCTTGTTTTTTTACTTGACCGAAGATTTCTATGTCATCGTCGTCTTCGTTGTTTTTGAACTCAAACAATGCGAATGAATTTCTTTGCCCTAAAATTACTTTCATTTTTTAATGGGCGTGATGAAAATTTTGCAGCATGGAATCATTTGTCAGCAACTGTTTAGAATGAATTTTGTTTCGCATATTTTTACTCCATTCGATTTTTCCTAATTTTTGCATAGACAAGAATGTCTCTATACGCAGAGCAAGGAATAATTTGTGAGCATATGTATAGAAGGAAGGAATATTTCTTATTTTTTTCAAGTTTATTAGCTAATGTTAATGGGCTGCAAATAATTCATGTTTATAGGAAATATAGATCTTAACTTGTTTCATGAAACTGGTGCTATTAAGGGTCCTGTTTATGAGCTGCATATATATGCATTCATTGCAATCCCCATTGGTGGCAAATTCTTGTATCGGTTTATGTTAAGAATGGCAATAAATATGACATTGAGGAGGATTTGTGTGCCATATATTTTGCATAAACTACAGAATTTGTTGGATTGCCATTTTTGTTTGGTTATTCTATTAGTATAGTTTGGTTATTCTGTTAGTATCCAAATTTTTTTAGGAGAAATTATGTGCAGTTTGATCACAACAGATTTGTAAATCTATTATTGCAGTTTGTTGCACCTTTTATCTGTTGGATTCTATTGTTGTTCATTCGTAACATTCATCCATTGGTGGCATTTATCCGTTTATTAGTAAATTTCATGCTCGAGATGAATATATGGCTTGAAACTGTTTTGAATGCATTTAAAGTGCTACAAATTTCGTTTTGGTACAAGAATAGGATGTAGCCTCTAATATGATGGTATGTTATCTTTTGGAACTGATATGTTATGATTGTATGCTTCTGCACTATATTCTTTTATTCTACCAATAAGCTATTTTGAATAAGCTACCTCAAACAGTTTTACAAGACAGGGGCAGGAATGTCATTTAACCACCAATAAACTAATCTGAATAAGTTGTCACAAACAACAAGACAGATTATTCTGATAATCTGCAGATTATCATATTATCAGAATAATCTGCTTATCAACAGATTATAAATAATTAACAGCTGCGCCAAACATACCCTAAGTTGGCGTCAACATTCTTTTGACGAAAGTTTACAGAATAAAAAGCAAAAAAAAAAGAACAAAAAAAATGAAGAACCTAAGCCATTATTCATATAATCACTGACCATCAGGGATGAACTTGAGGATGTCAGAATCGTCTGGGTCAATGATGCTGAGAACAAACTCGGAAATATTTGCCACAAGCAGTTCCCAAACTATTATAATCTTTTTACAAATTAATACACAGTTTTACGAAGTATTACACAATTTTATGCATAAATTAATGACATCAACATGTTATAAATTTAAATATCAAATTTTATTGTTAAATATGAAAATATATAGATATTGAGTGATATATATACAAATTTCTAAAAAAACATATATGCACTTGCCTTTCATGGGGGTTTAGTTCCATAGGTACTCAAACGATTCTTTTAGCTTAGCTCAATAAGAGTTCATTCATGTTTATTTGACTAATTAATTGAACAAATTTGAACACTTTTATTTATTTGAATAATTAATTTAACAAAAAAAATTATGGATGCTTAATTATTAATGAACAAATTTGATCTACTCATTGTTCAATTTGTTTATGCTTGTTAACAATATAATTTAAAGATCGCGAACAAGCTCGTTAAGAAGCTCGATGAAACAGTTTCATTTAAAGTTCACGAATAAGCTCAATTAAAGTTCAATTTAATACTTATTAATAAGCTTAATTTATAGCTTATGAATGAACTCCTTTAAAACTCTTTTTTATTAAATTAAATTAATTTTTAATTCATAATAAAAATAATAAGATGAAGCCTTTTTTGTTTAGTTGTTTATTAATTCGTGCTTGTTTATGCTAATATTAGTTGTTTATTTAGTAACTCGTTCATTTAATTAATTAATGCTTGTTTGTTTCTATAGGTTCAACAGGCAACTCATTTATACGATTGATAAAACTTGTTTGACTAAAAAAAATAGCTCAATTATATCATTCATTATTTTGCTTAAAGTCTCAAATTCATTTAGATAGAGATTAAATAGATAGATAATACGTAATATGCTCAATAATGACTTGATTATCATCATATTAATGATACAAACCAGACTCAAAGAGTCATAATGATAAATAAACTATGTTTGAACATAAACATAAAAACTCAATTCAAGCTCAAGCCCAAACTTGATTGGCAAACTCAAGCTTGAACACAACCCCAAAATCTTGATTTGTGCTCGAGCACAAACTTTATTACCAAGGCAGTTTGAACACAGCCCCATTCGACTCGAGTCGACTCAATTCATTAGTAGCCCTAGCCTAGGAGTTAATTAGCAACTTATTTTTAATTCAAAATGCGTACTATGTTAACAACTATTTGGTCTTTTCATATATATTTTTTATTCTCAAGATAAAATATTTTTTTATCAAGATATATACTAAAAATTTCAATGATATTAGATAACTATAACTTAATATGAATGCAAATCATATGCACTCCATGGTTAAATGCAGCACATATTGAAGGTCAAAACGCGTTCTCTCTAAACAACTGTTGGCACACCTACTCTAAACAAATATTTTTTATATAAATAAATGCTAAATAAATCATAATATTAGATAATCGTTATCATTAATTACATNATTAATGAACAAACTTGATCAACTCATTGTTCAATTTGTTTATGCTCGTGAACATTGTAATTTAAAGACTGCAAACAAGCTGGTTAACAAGCTCAATGAACAGTTTCATTTAAAGTTCACGAATAATCACAATTAAAGTTCAATTTAATACTTATTAACAATACGGTTAAAGCTTAATTTATAGCTTTTGAATGAACTCCTTTAAAACTCTTTTTTATTAAATTAAATTAATTTNGTTAATGAACAAACTTGATCAACTCATTGTTCAATTTGTTTATGCTCGTGAACATTATAATTTAAAGACTGCAAACAAGCTCGTTAAGAAGCTCGATGAAACAGTTTCATTTAAAGTTCACGAATAATCACAATTAAAGCTCAATTTAATATTATTAATAAGACGGTTAAAGCTTAATTTATAGCTTTTGAATGAACTCCTTTAAAACTCTTTTTTATTAAATTAAATTAATTTTTAATTCATAATAAAAAGAATAAGATGAAACCTTTTTTGTTTAGTTGTTTATTAATTCGAGCTTGTTTATGCTAATATTAGTTGTTTATTTAGTAACTTGTTCATTTAATTAATGCTTGTTTGTTTTTGTAGGTTCAACATGTAACTCATCTATAAGATTGATAAAACTTGTTTGACTAAAAATAAATAGCTCAATTATATCATCCACTAGTTTGTTTGACAAGTCTGAGGATGTTAGAAAATTATATAGCTTGTTAGCACTAGTTTATCTTGCTAAAAAAATTTCATTTAGATAGAGATTAAATAGCTAGATAATAGTTAATATGTTCAATAATGACTTGATTATCATCATATTAATGAACACGAACCAAACTCAAGGAGTCATAATGATAAATAAACTAAATTTGAACATAAACATAAAAACTCAATTCAAGCTCGAGCCCAAATTTGATTGACAAACAGCTTGAACACAACCCCAAAAGCTTGATTTGTGCTCGAGCACAAATTTTATAAACAAGGCCGTTTGAACACAGCCCCATTCGATTCGAGTCGACTCAATTCATTCGTAGCCCTAGCCTAGGAGTTAATTGGCAACTTATTTTTAAAGTCAAAATGCGTACTATGTTAACAACTATTTGGTCTTTTCATATATATTTTTTACTCTCAAGATAAAATATTTTTGTATCAAGATATATACTAAAAATTTCAAAGATATTAGATAACTATATCTTATAGTAATATGCAGCATGCATCTTCAATATGAATGCAAATCATGTGCACTCCAAGGTTAAATGCAGCACATATTGAAGGTCAAAACGCGTTCTCTATAAACAACTGTAGGCACACCCACTCAAAACAAATATTTTTTTTATATAAATAAATGCTAAATAAATCATAAAATTAGATAATCGTTATCATTAATTACATCACACACCTTGTTGGTCAATGTTGCCAACCAACCAATCCCAATCAATCCTAATCCAAACATGTCCATATCAAACATTCATAAACATATTAAAAAATTCTTCTTCAAGGCTCATTTGACAAATCAAGCAGCCTACAAATTTTGAATGCCAAAAGAGCAGAAGTTAACGGTCTAATGCCCCTTTAAAAATGCATAAATTATAATAATAATAATTATTATTTTGACATTNACATCTTCAATATGAATGCAAATCATATGCACTCCAAGGTTAAATGCAGCACATATTGAAGGTCAAAACGCGTTCTCTCTAAACAACTGCAGGCACACCCACTCAAAACAAATATTTTTTATATAAATAAATGCTAAATAAATCATAATATTAGATAATCGTTATCATTAATTACATCACACACCTTGTTGGTCAATGTTGCCAACCACCCAATCCCAATCAATCCTAATCCAAACATGTCCATATCAAACATTCATAAACATATTAAACAATTCTTCTTCAAGGCTCATTTGACAAATCAAGCAGCCTACAAATTTTGAATGCCAAAAGGGCAGAAGTTAACGGTCTAATGCCCCTTTAAAAATGCATAAATTATAATAATAATAATTATTATTTTGACATTTGAGCTCCATATCTTCTTGGCTGACAATCTCATCTCCTTTTTTTATTAAGAGAAAGATGGATTCAACCACTAATCATCGTGACATCANAAAGTTAATGAGAACAATGTAACGGTGTAATGCCCCTTTAAAAATGCATAAATTATAATAATAATTATTATTATTTTGACATTTGAGCTCCATATCTGCTTGGCTGACAATCTCATCTCCTTTTTTTATTAAGAGAAAGATGGATTCAACCACTAATCATCATGACATCATTAAACTTCTAATATTCTCATTTGGTATCATCTAATGCTTTCATATACCATTAACAGTTAAGACCGTGGCTAAGCCAACTACTAATTATTGCTTCACTTCTAACAAACATCTATTGATCATTGCCCAATGCATAACTATGGTTGGCACCGATTAGCTAGCTCCCAACATCAATGTTGCTTTCAAAGTCNGTGGCTAAGCCAACTACTAATTATTGCTTCACTTCTAACAATCTTCTATTTATCATTGCCCAATGCATAACTATGGTTGGCACCGATTAGCTAGCTCCCAACATCAATGTTGCTTTCAAAGTCACATATATCTAATCATGTAATGAGGACGACCCAATAGCTTATCAAATGTCCCTCGTCGTTTGATATTTTTTATCGTCAATCACTAACCAAATATCAACGATCAATGTCTGACTGTTGTATCTCAATCATTGGTAATCACCTAGTCTCCCCTCATATTAATGTGATGAACAAAGCAACCATCTTCAATTGACAAAAATTCATTTCTAGCATGTATTTGATCTCGTTAACAACTAACATTCAACACATTACTCTTCTATCTTCAAATCTTGCTTTCAATCAGATGAATGATTAGCATGCTTGCCACACATCAATCAAACCCTAACATTTGAAGTCAATTGCAGCTCTTATCAACTTGTCACATATGTTAAGCAACAAAATTCAATTATCTATCTACCAAGTGGCATGAAGTCCACTCTTATCAAGGGAACCAAGTTGATTGCGCACTATCATACTACCTTCATGATAATCTTGACCATCCCCACAATAATAATAAAAAAAAATTGTTTTTAAAAATTGTATATTTACACTTATAACACCTTGGTGTAATAAACATTTGCATGAAAAAATATATTTCATCTTTAAAAAATCATGAAAATGATATTGTTAATGGTATGCTAATGATTTATGTGCAAGCATAATGATGTGTGCTAGAAAATCCCTGACGATAGAGTAACGGACTATCGTCTTAGAGTTGTACGAAAGTTTCGCACACACACAGATGAAAAACAAGCGGTGATAACTTCAGAAGTTTTTACGTGAAAAACCCGTAAGGGAAAAACCACGGGGTCTGACCCAGTTGTGGAAATCCACTATTGATTGATGATTACAGAAATCTCTTGTCCCACAGACGGGAAATGGTAACTATATTTTTCGAATTACAGCGTAAACTGATGGTGTCTGGTTGGTGGTGATCGATGGTGGTCGATGACGGTTGGTAAAGGTCGACGATGGTTAGCGGTGGTCGACGACGGTCGACGGTGGTCGTAAGAGCTCTGTGGTGGGTCGTCGACGGTCGGTGGTGGTCGACCTCGATTCGCGGTGATTTTGGTTGCAGCTTCTCCTCAAGACCTTAAGCTCTTTCTCTCTAGAATTCCCCCTCCCCACTCTTATGTGAGTGGTGGGGGTCTATTTATAGTATTCTGGGTGCAATAAATGCAGGATTATCATTCATTTTAATCAGACGGTCAAGAGAGTTTTCTTTGACCATGCGACGTTTAATGGTCATTTGAGTGTCATAATGATTGTCGGAATTGAGTGATCTTGGGCTCGTAGGATTTTTCTTGTTGAGACGCTCGATTCGAATATAAGCTTGCTAGTGCTGACTTCTGTTCGACCTTCCAAATATGTCCAGAAATCTTTTAAGGGTGATTTAATAACTTGATGTGGGCTTAATTTTACTCGGATTGGACAAGTTTTTATATCATTAGGTTCTTCTCATCGAGTCAGTCAATTTGACTATAAGTTTGTTGAAATTGAAGCTCTGGATGAATTTATACCAAGATTTGAATATTTCTTGCTCAAAATATCGTCTCGGGATCCGTGTCATGATAAAAATTTGTTGGTGGCGTATCACATAAAAATATGAATGTTTAGGTGTTCGATATGTAAATACATAAGAATTGGGATCCAAAGAATTGACTTATGTATTATTTTTCGAATGACTTCTGTTGAATTTTAATTTGTTCGTGAATCACACTAAAAAAAAAGAGCTGAAATCAGACAAGATTGAGAGAGAGATATATATATAGAGAGAGAATAGTAATTCATTGTCTTTTATTCATAAAATGATTCCTTTATTTATAAAAGATATTATACAATACTATAATGTTATATTTTTGCTCCTACTTTAAAGAGGTGTGTACTTTGGTATCTCTCACATTTTACATGGGTAAGTCTTTCATCCGGCTGTTTTTTGGCTCAGCAAGTTAGTTAGGCTTAATTGGCTTTGGAACAATACAATTGTATCGGTCAGTTGAGATCTGTTCGGTTGGCTACGTCTAATCGATATGGGTTGATCGATTGATATGTTATGACTGTTACTTTTTACCCCTGATGAAGTGTCTCTGGGCCTCTCTAGGATAGTTGGAGAAGCCGGCCAGGGAACAGGATTTTCCCTTGGGTCGGCTCTCATGTGTTAGCTTTAATATCCTTTCGTCTTGTTTCTGACTAAGTGGCTTATTCTTGTAAGTTGTGGCATCCAGTTATCTTTGGTCTATCTCATGATTTGATCGGGTTTGGCATTGTTGGCTTAGCTCGAACTGTTTCACTCAATCAGATAAGTAGGTCAAGATCTTTTGTCAATGGGTCAACTTATATCGTACTATGTCCTTCTTGACCGTTAAATTTTCTAAGTATGAGCATTAATAATTTTTTGATATAAAAAATCATGTAGCAAATTGATTCCTATTACAATTCAATTAATATCATCCCAAATTAGTATTTACCTCTAAGTTTAAATCCCTCTCCTCATATTTTTCATTAAAAAAATCTCCACGCCTAAAAGAGAAAAGGCGAATGAATAATAGTACTCTTTTCATTCAAACCAAAGAGACCCATCACAAAAAGCACGAGGGATGGCGAGGTCTAGCGGCAGTTCGTTGTCAACCAATTACATCGGGAAGTTGCAGGCGGCCCAAGCTGTCGTTGACTTGACTCCATCAAAAGTTAAAAATAACGCAGAGCAACTTCTTCGAAAATTCAACAATACCCTCCCTCTATCCATACCCAATCACTTATATGTATATAAATACCCCACGCAGCTATCATTCCTCTCATTACAACGAATCATAAACATCTACTACCTTCTTTCACTACTTAATCATTAGCTTTTAATCAGCCTGCAGCCAGCCATGGCCTCCATCTCTAATGCGACAGCCTCATTTCTGGCTCTCCCGATCTTATTGCTCTTACTAGCTTCCTCCGCTGAATCCCAACTCTCTCCAAACTTCTACGCCAAAACATGCCCCAACCTGCAATCCATTGTGCGCTCATCCATGGCGCAAGCCGTCGCCAAAGAGCCGCGCATGGCTGCCTCCATTCTCCGCCTCTTCTTTCACGACTGCTTCGTTAATGTANGGTGTGTATTGTGGTATCTCTCACATTTTACATGGGTAAGTCTTTCATCCGGCTGTTTTTTTGGCTCAGCTAGTTAGTTAGGCTTAATTGGCTTTGGAATGATAAGATTATATCGGTCAGTTGAGATCTGCTCGGTTGGCTACACCTAGTCGATATGGGTTGGCCGATTGATATGTTATGACTGTTAATTTTTTACCCCTGATGAGGAGTCTATGGGTCTCTCTAAGATAGTTGGAGAAGCCAGCTAGGGAACTGGAATTTCCCTTGGGTCGGCTCTCATGTGTTGGTTGGCTTTAATATCTTTTCGTCTCGTTTCTGACTAAGTGGCTTATTCTTGTAGGTTGTGGCGTCCAGTTGTCTTTTGTCCGTCTCTTGGTTCGACCGGGTTTGGCATTGTTCGCTTAGCTCGAACTGTTTCACTCAATAAGATAAGTAGGACATGATCTTTTGTCAGTGGGTCAACTTTTATCGTAATCTTTCCTTTTTGACCGTTAAATTTTCTAAGTATGAGCATTGATAATTTTTTGATATACAAAACCATGTAGCAAATTGATTCCTATTACAATTCAATTAATATCATCCCAAATTAGTATTTCCCTCTTAAGTTTAAATCCCTCTCCTCATATNGTGAGTTTATTGCTCGGTTACTCTCTGACTTGGTCGGCTAGGCTAGTACATCTTCGGCTCGATAAGTTCGATCCAGTCACTAAAGTTGAGCCGACATTGCTGATCAAACGAGTTTGATTAGCTGTAGGACCGCATGACTAATTATATTTGCTAGACTTTGTCAATCAATTGACCTAGTTTGATTTTCGACCATTGATCCAGAAATGAAGCGCTCATGTTTGTGTGACAAGGCTAGATCATCTGACAGAAGATGAATCACTGTAACCAGATAGATAGCTCTTTCCTCAACTAGGAGAGCTTGTGGGATGATTATAAGACTTTTTTGTGAAGCGAAGCATCTCTTCGTTCCCTCCTATTCGTGATAAATTCATTGGGTTTTAGAAGTCACAGTGTTCTTTTTTGATTTTCCTCGAGATAGAAGAAGGTTTCCTCGGGATAGAAGGAAGGAAAGTGCAAGAGGTAGTTCTATGCGGTGAAGAAAGAAGAAGAAGATTGTTCTCCATTGGCTTCTTCTTGGTGGCTTGTGGCAGAAGAGAAATTGAGTTTATTTCTCTTGTAAGTTTATCTTCTTCGGTATATCTCGGTATAGAGTTTTTTCGGTGTATCTCAGTGTAGAGAGAGAAGAATAGAGAAATAAGAAAAAAGTGCAACGAAGTCATAGATTCCTCTTGTAAGTCCAGGTGATCGACTGGTGTAAATTCCTAAAGTAGTAAAATCCTCTGCAACTCCGTGGACTTAGGTAATTTGTCGAACAACGTAAATTTGTGTGTTCATTTCTGGTATGATTTTTCTCGTTCTATTTTTTCTCTTCGTCGTTCATTATGTTGTTCTATTAAATATATACCACAAGAACAACTTGTGTATATATAGATCTCACAACGCAACAACCGATATCAGAGCTTTTTTCGGATCTGAGGAAGAATGATGGCTGCATATGAAGTGAAGGTTTCAGGAATCGAGAAGTTTGATGACATAGATTTTGGTTATTGGAGGATGCAGCTAGAGGACTATCTCTATAGGAAGAAACTTCATCTTTTGTTAATGGGGAAAAGACCTGAAAGGATGGGTGAAGCTGAATGAAATTTATTGGATCGACAAGTTCTGGGGATTATTTGATTGACCCTATCGAGGTCCGTTGCACACAACGTCGTCAACGAGAGGACGACTGTAGATCTCATTGCAGCCTTATCAGATATGTATGAAAAGTCATCGACGATTAATAATGTGTACTTGATGAAGAAGTTATTCAATTTGAAGATGGCGGAAGGTGTTTCTGTTGCTCATCCCTGAATAATTTCAATACTATCACAAATTAATTGTCGTCCGTTGAAATTGATTTTGAAGATGAGATATGTGCGCTGATATTGTTGGCATCATTGTCAAATAGTTGGGAAGCCATAATGATGGCAGTTAGCAGTTCTGCAAGTAAATATAAATTAAAATGCGATGATATTCGTGATTTGATTTTGTCTGAGGAAGTGCGCAGAAAAGATTCTGGCAAGATCTCAGGTTTGAGTTCGGCACTGAATGTTGATTTCAGAGGAAGATGATATGATAGAAACTCAAATAAAGAGAGATCAAAATCAAAGTTTGGTCAGCAGGCAATCTGCTGGAATTGTGGCAAGGCTGACCACATAAGGAGGAATTGCAAGATTCCCAAGAATATGAAGAATGATAGCGCAAATGTGGTATCTGAAGAAGTATATGACGCACTATTGATGACAGTTCATAGTTCTGTTGATGATAAAAGAGAAGATGATAGTGGGTACGAGACACCAATTCCTATTGTTTCACACACAAATAGTAGAGAATCACAAAGTTATGAAGAAATCTTGTAAGATGAAAGTTCGAGCAAGTGGAAGCTAGCATAACTTCCACCGGGGAAGAAGACATTACACAACAAGTGGATGTACCAGGTGAAGACGGAGCTTGATGGCAGTAAAAGGTACAATGCTAGACTTGTTGAAAAAGGCTTTCAGCAGAGGCAAAATGTTGCTCATGCAGTGAGAGTTGTAAGTAGAAACAAGAGTAATTCAAGAAATAGCTTGGAGGTGCAAGGCTATTTGGACCCTGTTGATATATTGACTGAGGGTGTTACTCTTGAGAAACTGAAGTTGTGCACAACTTCAATTGGCATTTTGGGGTGAAGACAGGGCTTTGAGTTGCAGAGGTGGAGGATTCATGAATGATTCAAGTTGGAGATTCATANGCTTACGGGAACCAGCGGAGAGATACGTTTGAATTGCAGAAAGGTTAACTCCTGATTACTGATTTCTTAAACTTCATGTGCCTGATATATGTCGCTTTTAAGTTGTTTATTTATTTATTACAAAATTCTTTTATTAAAGTTGTGTGGGACAAAATGTCCGGAAATGTATTTTTAACTTGGAATTGTATTTGGATCATTTATAAATAAAGATGTCTATTGTTGAATCTTGATTGNGAAAATTCTTTTATTAAAGTTGTGTGGGCAAAATGTCCGAAAATGTATTTTTAACTTGGAATTGTATTTGGATCATTTATAAATAAAGATGTCTATTGTTGAATCTTGATTGGTCCCTTACTTACACTCTAATACAATATAAGAAGCGAGAGATAGTCAACACTAATATGTTATTGTATATCCTTTAAAATGATCGCCTTCAATATAGCAGATATAATTGTATATTATTTTAGCTCCTGCTTTAAGGGAGATTGTACAAATATTATAAATATTTTACATAAATGAGTTTATTGCTCGGCTACTCTCTCGCTTGGTCGGCTAGGCTAGTACATCTTCGGCTCGATAAGTTCGATCCAGTCATTAAGGTTGAGCCGACATTCAAACGAGTTTGATTAGCTGTAGGACCGCATGACTAATTATATTTGCTAGACTTTGGCAATCGATTGACCTAGTCTGATTTTCGACCATCGATCCAGAAATGAAGCGCTCGTGTTTGTGTGACAAGACTAGATCATCTGACAGAAGATGAATCACTGTAACCAGATAGACAACTCGTTCCTCAACTAGCAGAGCCTGTGGGATGATTATAAGACTTTATTGTGTTATCAATAAGTGTCAGATGTTGTGGATGGAGCCCGGTTAAATTTTTTCCCCGCTCCCGCCTCCCGTTCCCATCTCCCGATCCTCTGTAGCGAAATGTCGTGACTGTCCCGCCTTTCCTTTTGTTTTTTGCGAATTGGCGCCCGCTCCCGCTCCCGCCCCGTGAAGCGAAGCGTCCAGTCGTGAACCGTAGGTGCCAACCGCTCCCGCCTTCTCTTTTTTGTGAAGTGAAGCATCTCTTTGTTCCCTCTTATTCGTGATAAAATGTTTTGGATGACTCTCATTGGGTTTTATAAGTCACGGTGTTCTTCTTTTATTTTCCTCGAGATAGAAGAAGGTTTCCTCGGGATAGAAGGAAAGAAAGTGCAAGAGGTAGTTCCATGCGGTGAAGAAAGAAGAAAGAAGAAGAAGATTGTTCTCCATTGGTTTCTTCTTGGTGGCTTGTGGCTGAAAAGAAATTGTGTTTTTTTCTCTTGTAAGTTTATCTTCTTCGGTATATCTCGGTATAGAGTTTTTTCGGTGTATCTCAGTGTAGAGAGAGAAGAATAGAGAAAGAAGAAGAAAGAGCAACGAAGTCAGAGATTCCTCTTGTAAGTCCAGGTGATCGACTGGTGTAAATTCCTCAAGTAGTAAAATCCTCTGCAACTCCGTGGACATAGGCAATTTGTTGAACAACGTAAATTTGTGTGTTCTTTTCTGGTGTGATTTTTCTCGTTCTATTTTTTTGCTTCGTCATTCATTATTTTGTTCTATTATATATATACCACAAGAGCAACTGGTGTATATATAGATCTCACAACGCAACAACCGGTATCATAGCTTTGTTCGGATCTGAGGAAGAATGATGACTGCAGATGAAGTGAAGGTTTTAGGAATCGAGAAGTTTGATGACACGGATTTTGGTTATTGGAGGATGCAGATAGAGGACTATCTCTATAGGAAGAAACTTCATCTTTCGTTAATAGGGAAAAGACCTGAAAGGATGGGTCAAGCTGAATGAAATTTATTGGATCGACAAGTTCTGGGGATTATTTGATGGACCCTATCGAGGTCCGTTGCACACAACGTCGTCAAGGAGAGGACGACTGTAGATCTCATTGCAGCCTTATCAGATATGTATGAAAAGCCATCGACGATTAATAATGTGTACTTGATGAAGAAGTTATTCAATTTGAAGATGGCGGAAGGTGTTTATGTTGCTCATCCCGGAATAATTTCAATACTATCGCAAATTAATTGTCGTCCGTTGAAATTGATTTTGAAGATGAGATACGTGCGCTGATATTGTTGGCATCGTTGTCAAATAGTTGGGAAGCCATAATGATGGCAGTTAGCAGTTCTACAAGTAAATATAAATTAAAATGCGATGATATTCGTGATTTGATTTTGGCTGAGGAAGTGCGCATAAAAGTTTCTGGCAAGATCTCGGGTTCGAGTTCGGCACTGAATGTTGATTTCAGAGGGAGATGATATGATAGAAACTCAAATAAAGAGAGATCAAAAACAAAGTCTGGTCAGCAGGCAATCTGCTGAAATTGTGGCAAGACTGACCACATAAGGAGGACTTGCAAGATTCCCAAGAATATGGAGAATGATAGCGCAAATGTGGTATCTGAAGAAGTATATGATGCACTATTGATGACAATTCATAGTTCCGTTGATGATAGAAGAGAAGATGATAGTGGGTACGAGGCACCAATTCCTATTGTTCCACACACAAATGCTAGAGAACCACAGAGTTATGAAGAAATCTTGTAAGATGAAAGTTCGAGCAAGTGACCGGGGAAGAAGGCATTACACAACAAGTGGATGTACCGGGTGAAGACGGAGCTTGATGGCGGTAAGAGGTACAATGCTAGACTTGTTGAAAAAGGCTTTCAGCAAAGGCAAAATGTTGCTCATGCAGTGAGAGTTGTAAGCATAAACAAGAGTAATTCAAGAAATAGCTTGGAGGTGCAAGGCTATTTGGACCCTGCTGATATATTGACTGAGGGTGTTACTCTTGAGAAACTGAAGTTGTGCACAACTTCAGTTGGTCTTTTGGGGTGAAGACAGGGCTTTGAGTTGCAGAGGTGGAGGATTCATGAATGATTCAAGTTGGAGATTCATAGTGGAGGATTCATGTTTGAAGAAAAGAGTGATGCTACCAGTGGAGGAGATCAATTTGAGGAAGGAGATGTTGTTTGTGTACCGGTCTCCAAGTGGGAGACTTGTTGTGGATGGAGCCCGGTTAAATTTTTCTCCGCTCCCGCCTCCCGTTCCCATCTCCCACTCCTCTGTCACGAAATGTCGTGACTGTCCCGCCTCTCCTTTCATTTTTGGGAATCGGCGCCCGCTCCCGCCCAGTGAAGCGAAGCATCCAGTTGCGAACCGTATGTGTCAACCGCTCTCGCCTTCCCTTTTTTTTGTGAAGTGAAGCATCTCTTCGCTCCCTCCTATTCGTCATAAAAAGGTTTTGATGGCTCTCCTTGGGTTTTAGAAGTCACGATGTTCTTCAATTTTCCTCGGGATAGCGGAAGGCTTCCTCAGGACAGAAGGAAGGAAAGTGCAAGAGGTAGTTCCTTGCAGTGAAGAAAGTAGAAAGAAGAAGAAGATTGTTCTCCCTTGGCTTTTTCTTAGTGGTTTGTGGCAGAAGAGAAATTGATTTTATTTCTCTTGTAAGTTTGTCTTCTTCGGTGTATCTCGGTATAGAGTTTCTTCGGTGTATCTCGGTGTAGAGAAAGAAGAAGAAAGAACAATGAAGTGAGAGATTCCTCTTGTAAGTCGAGGTGATCGACTGGTATAAATTCCTCAAGTAGTAAAATCCTCTGCAACTACGTGGACGTAAGCAATTTGCTGAACAACATAAATCTGTGTGTTCTTTTCTGGTGTGATTTTTCTTGTTCTATTTTTTCGCTTCGTCGATCGTTCTCCTATTTGATTATATATATACCACAAGAACAACTGGTGTATTTATAGATCTCGCAACACAACTTCAGAAAATCGAACCAGGCATCGAATCGGTAGTGGAGAAGGTTTTAGGTTCAACGGTTGAACCGGGGTTGAACCAAATGATGTCATAAATATAAAAAAATATTAAATATAACTGAAATAATTCAGCATGGGAGCTCTGCAAAAAGGAAACACAGCCAAAAATATATAAAAGCATATAAAAGAAGAGGTAATAGACTAATAGTGATGCAAATTTCACAAAAGTTAAAGAAGAAAATGAAGCTGAGAATGATTAGAGCAATATATATTCTTCATGATATCAAAAGATTCAAACCATTCTTCACGATCTCCAATAAAATATGACATAAGCAAAAATATACTTTAACAAGTTGACTAGTTTGATTGCCGATTTCAGTCGATTCTTGTCAATTCGATGTAGAGCTAGTTTTCAGCCCTACCAAAATCAGAACACTGGTTAGTTCACGGTCAAATCGGTTGAACTGGCCAGTTCGGTCTAATTTGTATAGCACGAGTTATCAATTCTTAGTCCCTGATGANAGGTTTTAGAAGTCATGATGTTCTTCAATTTTCCTCGGGATAGAGGAAGGCTTCCTCAGGACAGAAGGAAGGAAAGTGCAAGAGATAGTTCCTTGCAGTGAAGAAAGTAGAAAGAAGAAGAAGATTGTTCTCCCTTGGCTTTTTCTTGGTGGTTTGTGGCAGAAGAGAAATTGATTTTATTTCTCTTATAAGTTTGTCTTCTTCGGTGTATCTCGGTATAGAGTTTCTTCGGTGTATCTCGGTGTAGAGAAAGAAGAAGAAAAAACAACGAAGTGAGAGATTCCTCTTGTAAGTCGAGGTGATCGACTGGTATAAATTCCTCAGGTAGTAAAATCCTCTGCAACTACGTGGACGTAAGCAATTTGCTGAACAACATAAATATGTGTGTTCTTTTCTGGTGTGATTTTTCTTGTTCTATTTTTTCGCTTCGTCAATCGTTCTCCTATTTGATTATATATATATACCACAAGAACAACTGGTGTATCTATAGATCTCGCAACACAACTTCAGAAAATCGAACCAGACATTGAATCGGTAGTGGAGAAGGTTTTAGGTTCAACGGTTGAACCGGGGTTGAACCAAATGATGCCATAAATATAAAAAAAAATATTAAATATAACTGAAATAATTCAGCATGGGAGCTCTACAAAAAGGAAACACAACCAAAAATATATAAAAGCATATAAAAGAAGAGGTAATAGACTAATAGTGATGCAAATTTCACAAAAGTTAAAGAAGAAAATGAAGCTGAGAATGATTAGAGCAATATATATTCTTCATGATATCAAAAGATTCAAACCATTCTTCACGATCTCCAATAAAATATGACATAAGCAAAAATATACTTTAACAAGTTGACTAGTTTGATTGCCGATTTCAGTTGATTCTTGTCAATTCGATGCAGAGCTAGTTTTCAGCCCTACCAAAATCAGAACACTGATTAGTTCACAGTCAAATCGGTTGAACTGGCCAGTTCGGTCTAATTTGTATAGCACGAGTTATCAATTCTTAGTCCCTGATGANCAACAATAGAGCTCTCTTCTTCCGCGATTTTGCGGCGGCTATGGTGAAGATGGGGGGTATTACTCCGCTTACGGGAAGCAGCGGAGAGATACGTTTGAATTGCAGAAAGGTAAACTCCTGATTACTGATGCCTAAACTTGATGTGCGTGAACGGCATATGTCGCTTTTCAGTTATTTATTTATTTATTACGAAATTCTTTTATTAAAGTTGTGTGGGACAAAATGTCCGGAAATGTATTTATAACTCAGATTTGTTTTTGGATCATTTATAAATAAAGATGTGTATTGTTGAATCTTGATTGGTACTTGGCTTACACTCTAATTATTTATTATTTCAGCCCCTGTTTTAATGGAGATTGTATGGATATTATAAATATGTTACATAAGTGAGTTTTTTGTTCGGCTACTCTCTGGCTAGCCCGGCTAGGCTAGTACATCTTCGGCTCAATAAGTTTGATCCAGTCACTAAGGTTGAGCCGGCATTGCAGGTTAAATGAGTTTGATTAGCTTCAGGAACCTCATGACAAATTATATTTGCTAGACTTTGTCTATCGATTGATCTAGTCTGATATTCAACCATCAATTCAGAAATGAGGCGCTCAGGTCTGCGTGGCAAGACTAGATCATCTGACAAAAGATGAATCACTGTAATCAGATAGACAACTCGTTCCTCAATTAGAGGAGTTTGTGGGATGATTATAAGACTTTATTGTGTTATCAACAAGTGTCACAAAATCGAACCAGCCGTTGAATCAGTAGTCTAGAAGGTTTTAGGTTCAGCAGTTGACTTGTGGTTGAACCGAATGATGTCATAAATTTAAAAAAAATATTAAGTATAATTGTAATAATTCAGCAATGGGAGCTCTAAAAGAAGGAAACATAACCAAAAATATATAAAAGCATATAAAAGAAGAGGTAATAAGCTAATAATGATGCAAATTTGATAAAAGTTAAAGAAGAAAATGAAGCTGGGAATGATTAGAGCAATATATATTCTTCATGATATTAAAAGATTCAAACCATTCTTCACGATCTCCAATAAGAATATGACATAAACAAAAATATACTTTAACGGGTTGATCGGTTTGAGCGCCGGTTTCATTTGGTTTTTATCGGTTCGATGCAGAGCTAGTTTCCAGCCCTAACAAAATCAGACTAACGGCTAGTTCATAGTCGAATCGATTGAACTGGTCAATTCGGTCTGATTTGTATAGCGCGAGCAATCAATTCTTAGTCCGTGATGAGGAGCATCGAGGGAGTCCATGGAACTTTTGGTTTAATAAGGAACTAATTTATTTCTCGGGTCCGATCTAGTAGAAGGTAGGTCGATGCCTTCAGACTGCTTTCTTGTAGTGTGCTAAGATGATTATATGTCTTGCTTTAGTGAGATTAGTTCGGATTCAGATCGTTTGATGTTTTTTTTTTTTTCTTCTCTTGACCGCTCAGATGCCTATATCACTTCCAATGACTTCTAATATGTCTAACAATTTGAGTATCACCTCCTTAAGACCAAATGTGCAAGAGGGGACTCAAACCCCCGACTTGAGGGGTGTTACACAGGGGATGCCAACTAACATGCCAAGATACGCGACACAATATATATATATATATATATATATATATATATATATATATATATATATATATATATATATATATATATATATATATATATATATATATATATATAGAGAGAGAGAGAGAGAGANTTCACTTCTAACAAACATCTATTGATCATTGCCCAATGCATAACTATGGTTGGCACCGATTAGCTAGCTCCCAACATCAATGTTGCTTTCAAAGTCACATATCTCTACTCTTGTAAAGAGGACGACCCAATAGCCTGTCAAATGTCACTAGTCGTTTGATATTTTTTATCGTCAATAACTATCAATATCTGACTGTTTTATCTCAATCATTGGTAATCACCTAGTCTCCCCTCATATTAATGTGATGAACAAAGTAACCATCTTCAATTGATAAAACTTAATTTCTAGCATGTATTATTTGATCTCGTTAACAACTAACATTCAACACATTTTACTTTTCTATCTTCAAATCTTGCTTTCAATCAGATGAATGATCAACATGTTTGCCACACATCAATCAAACCCTAACATTTGAAGTCAATTGCTGCTCTTATCAACTTGTCACATATGTTAAGCAACAAAATTCAATTATTTATCTTCCAAGTGGCATGAATTCCGCTCTTATCAAGGGAACCTAGTTGATTGCGCGCTATCATAGTACCTTCATGATAATCTCGACCATCCCCACAATAAAAAAAAAATGTTTTAAAAAATTTTATATTTACCTTATAACACCTTGGTGTAATAAACATTTGCATGAAAAAATATATTTCACCTCTAAAAATATCATGAAAATAATATTGTTAATGTTATGCTAATGATTTATGTGCATGCATAATGATGTGTGCTAGAAAATTCCTGATGATAGAGTAACAGACTATCGTCTTAGCGTTGTACGAAAGTTCAACACACACACACAGATAAAAAACAAGCGGTGATGACTCCAGAAGTTTTTACGTGGAAAACCCATAAGGGAAAAACCACGGGGTCTGACCCAGTTGCGGAAATCCACTATTGATTGATGATTACAGAAATCTCTTGTCCCACAGACGGGAAATAGTAACTATATTTTTTGGATTACAACCTAGATTGATGGTGTCTGGTTGGTGGTGATCGATGAAGGTCGATGACGGTTGGTGTAGGTCGACGACGGTCAGCGGTAGTTGACGACGGTCGACGGTGGTCGTAGGAGCTCTGTGGTGGGTCATCGACGGTCGACGGTGGTCGACGACGATTCGCAGTGATGTTGAGCTGCAGCTTCTCCTAAAGACCTCAAGCTCTCTCTCTAAAATTCCCCCCTCCCTCTCTTATGTGAGGGGCGGGGGTCTATTTATAGTATTCTGGGTGCAATTAATGCAGGATTATCGTTCATTTTGATCAAACGGTCCAAAGAGTTTTCTTTGACCATGCGACGTTTAATGGACATTTGAGTGTCTTAATGATTGTCGGAATTGAGTGAACTTGGGCTCGTAGGATGTGCCTTGTTGAGACGCTCGATTCGAATATAAACTTGCTAGTGCTGACATATGTTTGACCATCCAAATGTGTCCAGAAATCTTCTAAGGGCGGTTTAATGACTTGATATGGGCTTAATTTTACTCGGATTGGACTAGTTTTTATATCATTAGGTTTGTCTCATCAAGCTAGTCAATTTGACTATAAGTTTGTTGAAATTGGAGCTCTGGATGAATTTATATTAAGATTTGAACATTTCTTGCTCACAATATCGTCTCGGGATCCGTGCCATGATAAAAATTTGTTGGTGGCGTATCACATAAAAATATGAATGTTTAAGTGTTTGATATGTAAATACATAAGAATTGGGATCCAAACAATTGGCTTATGTATTATTTTTCTAATGACTT
>JXCR01021578.1:266178-279817 GCA_002079205.1 Phalaenopsis hybrid cultivar
AAATAAATGAGAATCTATTTTAATATGATCAGTGTGCTCATGAAATGTTGGATTGTTGGAAATGTGAATTGCCTCCTTGTTGTCACAAAAGATAATGATGTGGCTGATTGCTTGAATGTCGAAGTCCTATAAAAGAAGGTTGATCCAAACAAACTCATTGGATGTTGTTGCTAATGGAGAATACTCTGCTTTGGTTGATTATCACGACATATCATTTTGTTTATTTTCATTCAATGAAGTAGTTGAATCCAAAAGTGTCTGGGAAGCACATGTAAGGAATGGAACTTCTACTAGGAGGTGATTAGGGAGAGAGAGAGAGAGAGCAGTAGAGAATAGTAAAAAGAGAGTGTCTTATTCATTACATGAATCTCCTATTGATAGACTCAGGTCCCAACATGACAAAAGTATTTATTAGCCCTTCAACATTAACTTTTCAGGGGGACTTCTTAGTAATTACAGAGTTATTTGCATATAATAAGACTGTGAGCCGCTTTGATCAATGAAGGTTGTCGATCATCTGATAAACCTTCACTCGATTGATATCTAGTCCGAAAGAGGATTTCCGTCGATCATCCTAAAGACTGATTACGCCCTGAGAGAGCTTCTCCTAGTACCTTATGTCGATCGTTAGAACAAGGTGCTTCTCTCGCCAACATTCATCCATAAACGATCGTCGAAGGCTATGTTCGATCGTCCGCATCTACTTCCTAAGTCATTCATCTATTTTGAGATTCATGCTGACATATTTTTATATGTACAGAAATCAACGAATCTCTAAAAAAAATACATGAGAAAAGGTTTTTGGTTGAATAATAGAAGATCTAGATTAGAATATACATAATTTTATGGTAGATGTGAGATAACAAATAAGATAATGTACGACAACCATGTGAGGAGTTCCTAGTTGAGCAAGATACTAAATTTATGTACCATGAAGGCGATATTAAGGTGTGAGATGTAACAAGTTATCATGAAAAAAAAATGATTTTTTTATGTATCTTTATCAAGAGACTTGCTTAAGTCTATAGATACATTTATATAATTTTTTTAAAAAATGATCATTTTGATTTAATGTATTCCCCTTGGTGTGGAAGCCAAGAGGCCGTTCCATATAAACCTTTTCTAATAATTAAGTTGTCATGTAAAAAAAAAAAAACATTATTTATGTCTAATTGATTAAGAATCTAATAAAGGTTAGCTACAAGGGCAAGAAGCAATTTTAGTGTAACACCTTGTTTAAGAGATGAAAAGTGTCAAAGTGATGAACTCATTTTTGTTGAGCATGCCCCTTGGTAATAAGTTGACCTTTGTATTTTTTTTATGGATCCATTTAAATTTTATTTGATCCTATGGGTCCATCGGCAACTAATGGCATGTTTCCCTTTTGGTAAGCTGATGATTGACAATGTCAGATTGGCCATAAATTAAAGCACGCAGTTTGGCTTCCCTACTTTCACACAATTCAAAAAAAAAGGAACAATTAGTAATAGAATTATGGTCCTTATTAAAAAGAAATATGTAAAATAGATTTTTCATAATGCTTAAATATTTAGTTGTAACGTATATAATTGAAAATTGAGTATGCCTAGCTCGAACTATTTCACTCAATCGGATAAGTAGATCTCGTGACCTNTTTTTATATGTACAGAAATCAACGAATCTCTAAAAAAAATACATGAGATAAGGTTTTTGGTTGAATAATAGAAGATCTAGACTAGAATATACATAATTTTATGGTAGATGTGAGATAGCAAATAAGATAATGTACGACAACCATGTGAGGAGTTCCTAGTTGAGCAAGATACTAAATTTATGTACCATGAAGGCGATATTAAGGCGTGAGATGTAACAAGTTATCATGAAAAAAAAATGATTTTTTATGTATCTTTATCAAGAGACTTGCTTAAGTCTATAGATACATTTATATAATTTTTAAAAAAATGATCATTTTGATTTAAAGTATCCCCAAGGTGTGGAAGCCAAGAGGCCATTCCATATAAACCTTTTCTAATAATTTAAGTTGTCATGTAAAAAAAAAACATTATTTATGTCTAATTGATTAAGAATCTAATAAAGCTTAGCTACAAGGGCAAGAAGCAATTTTAGTGTAACACCTTTTTTAAGAGATGAAAAGTGCCAAAGTGATGAACTCATTTTTGTTGAGCATGCCCCTTGGTAATAAGTTGACCTTTGTATTTTTTTATGGATCCATTTAAATTTTATTTGATCCTATGGGTCCATCGGCAACTAATGGCATGTTTCCCTTTTGGTAAGCTGATGATTGACAATGTCAGATTGGCCATAAATTAAAGCACGCAGTTTGGCTTCCCTACTTTCACACCATTCAAAAAAGAGGAACAATTAATAATAGAATTATGGTCCTTATTGAAAAGAAACATGTAAAATATATTTTTGATAATGCTTAAATATTTAGTTGTAATGTATATAATTGAAAATTGAGTATGCCTAGCTCGAACTATTTCACTCAATCGGATAAGTAGATCTCGTGATCTTCTATAAGTGGGTTTATATTCACCGCACTCTTCAAATTTTCTCAGATTGGTAATTTTTTGATTGACAAAATCATGTAGCAAATTGATTCCTATTACAATTCAATTTATATCATCCCAAATTAGTATTCCCCTCAAGTTTAAATCCCTCTCCTCAAATTTTTCAATAAAGAAAAACTCCACGCCTAAAAGAGAAAAGGCGTTTGAATAATAGTACTATTGTCAATCAAACCAAAGAGACCCATCACAAAAAGCACGAGGGACGGCGAGGTCTATCGGTAGGTCGTTGTCAACCAATCACCTCGGGAATTTGCAGGCGGGCCGAGCTGTCGTTGACTTGACTCCATCAACACCCAAGTTAAAAATAACGCAGAGCAGCTTCTTCGAATGTTCAACAATACCCTCCCTCTATCCATATTCCCAATCACTTATATGTATATAAATACCCCACACACCTATCATTCCTCTCATTACAACGAATCCATAAACCTCTACTACCTTCTTCCACTCCTTCATCATTAGCTTTTAAACAGCCGGCAGCCAGTCATGGCCTCTAATGCTAAAACGTTATTTCTGGCTCTCCCAATCTTATTGCTCTTACTAGCTTCCTCTGCCGANACAACCTCATTTCTGGCTCTCCCAATCTTATTGCTCTTACTAGCTTCCTCCGCTGAAGCCCAACTCTCTCCAAACTTCTACGCCAAAACATGCCCNTTTAATTATTTACTTGAATTACACATTTATAGAAACATTATATTCAATTAGCTGGGAAGTGGCAGCTCCCTTTGAATGTCCAAACTCGTTCTATGTTAATATATATATACACCCTCATGAGGCGATCATACGGCTCGACAATGATTCAAATTAAGCGATGCAGGATCCAAAATGACATGACCGATTCTGAAACATCTGTTCTAGAAAGTATTTTTTTCCGTCCTAGACAAATAGCTCATTGCATTCATCCGAGACTCTTTTTTCGGTGTAATGACGATAATATTATAATAAACTAATTAATATTCTTACAAGAGAATATTATAATTTTGATACATAGAATACTTTAAGAATACAACAAATATTTAAACAAAATACAAAATTTATTAAATAAAATATTAGTGCCATAATTATTCTTTAATTGGCAATCCGCTAATTGGTCAGCAAAGGCAAGTAATAGATTATTATCAAGGAAACAATATAGTCTATAACGCTTCTTTGCTAAGTAGTTGAGGGTGATTTTGATGTTGATACTTCAGCAAACTCTAATTAGTTTAATCATTCAAATTTAGCAATTAATTAAATCTATTATTATATAAACTAAGATNGACTCTGTTCGTTCGTGTTCAGTTCGTTTACACCCCTAATTATAACAAACTAATTCATATTCTTACAAGAGAATATTATAATTTTGATACATAGAATACTTTAAGAATATAACAAATATTTTAATAAAAATACACTAATTGCGTCATAATTATTCTTTCATTGGCAATCCACTAATTGGTCAGCAAAGGCAAGTAATAGATTATTATCAATGAAACAATATAGTCTATAACGCTTCTTTGCTAAGTAGTTGAGGGTGATTTTGATGTTGATACTTCAGCAAACTCTAATTAGTTTAATCATTCAAATTTAGCGATTAATTAAATCCATTATTATATAAACTAAGATTAATTAAATTCTGAAGATTTGAATTTTGATTTTCATTATAATCAAAATAAAATTTCTTTGAGGCAAGCTTGATAATGGCAAAAGTGCTCTCATCCTTGTCTTAATGAGTCCAAAATCAATGTTCTCTCATTATGGCTCCTCTCTACTGTCTATGACATTTCATTACTTGTACAACTTCTTATTACGACTTCTACGACCCACTACATTATTATCGCCAAAAAAGTATATTTGTTATACCCAATTACAACTTTTATCACTAAATTATTTGCGTACATCTATAATTATCAACTTTGTAAATCCAACTCCAATAATTCAGGACAAGAGTGAACTTATGTCTGTGAACTTTTAGTGGATCTCTTAAATCGAGCTAGCTAGCCAAATGATTTTTCTCTTTTTGGGTTTTATATTTAAAAGTATTTTTTTAAAAATTTTCTATGGATATTCTATTTTATTTATGTGCGTTTTAAATTTTATATAATTATAAAATATTAAATTATTATTTTTTCTTGCCATGAATATTCCCATATACAATAATATATGTCATACTTAAAATTTAATTTTTACATCTGTATTACATTTCACATTGGATGTTGAACTTTTAATCAAAATTTAGTACTTTTGGAATCCATGTAATAAATAAAACCCTCTGTTCCATTAAGTACTCTAATTTACTGAGCACAGAGATCAAGGCCAAGGAGCCATGAAGCGAGCAATAAAAATATCACATTTATTTGTTTTTAAAAATGAAATACATTTTTTTTTCATGTAAATATCTATGACTTTTTTTTATAAATATAAATATTAAAATTTAGATATTAGAAATGTAAATACAAAAAAGAAGCGATGTGTTTATAAATTTCCCTTGAATTTAGATGTAGCCAAAATTTATTTTGTCAAATCTATAAATAAAGTATGATTTTACATTTTCTAAGCATGTAATTTGAATTGAAAACAATGAAGTGTCATTACAACAAAAAGGATTTCAGAGATTTGATGATTACTTGTAGGGCTGTAAATGAGCCAAGTTTGAGTGAGCGAACTTGGCCTTGGCTCGAGTTCAGGTGGTTTGAAGTTGGCTTTTGTTTAAAATTGTTCGTGAGTTGTGTGTTCGTGTTTAGCTCGATTTATATATTCTTATTGGCTTGAAATTGACTTATCTAAATTAATTAGAAAAATATAGTTATCAGGTGTTGGATTCAAACTTGCACTAATTCTATGCAATATATGATGCAGAACAACATGACAACACTGGCTATTATCATTTAAACTTAAATATAAATATATAAACTATATTAGTATATAAATAATTTATATAATTTCTTTATTTCGAGCTAAAACGAGTCGAACACGATCGAACAAAGAGTTGTTTGTTGTCAACTCGTTAATAATTCAAGCTTGAAAATTTTGTCTGTGTTTGAAACACTTACTTAACGAGTCCAACTCGAGTTGTTCGCAAACAACGTTTGTTAAAACCCTAATTCTTTTGATCATCAATGAGTCATTTGTAGTAATTTTTTATCATCTTATTTCATCATTTTTGGGTTGCCAAGTTGCCACTCCATTTGAGTGAGGCCATGATGGATTGCCCAAACTATTTTTAATCAACCCCTTTTTCAATTTCCTCACAAAATTTTATATTATTTGCATTGCATTGCATTCAAAATTTTTAATCGTGGATCATCATTAAAAAATAAATTAAAAGTCTCTCCCCCTTCTCTATCATCATAAGAGGGGTTGAGCTTTATTTATAGTGCTATAAGTGTAATCAATGCAGAAATATGAATCATTTTGATTGAACGGTTCAGAGAACTTCATTCGATCAGACGGTGTTTGATGAACGTTTGAGTGTCTTAATGATGTCAGAATTAAGTAATCTTGAGTTGTTGGATTCGTTTTGTCGAGACACTCGATTCGACCATGAACTCGCCAGATTCGACATATATTTGATCTTCCAAATGTGTTTGAAAATCTTCAAAGAGTGGTTTAATGATTTGATCTGAGCTTGGTTTGACTTGAATTGGACTAATTTTTATAATGTTGGGTATGTCTCATCGGGCCGGTTAGTTTGACCATAAATTTAATCAAATCAAAGCCCTGGATAAATTTTTATCAAGATTTGAAGACTCCTTGCTCAAAAAAAATATCTTGNAATCGGCATCACATTAAATAATTATGTCATTAACTTGATTGTTTACATTAATGAGACAGGTTTTTAAATACCTGAATAGCTAACTAGTTATTCTTCACATAAAAAGATAGGAAGATTTGCATACATATCTATTACTTAAACTTCAATTTTTAATTACATGCCACATTTAAAAATGTGTATTTAAATTTATTAAAAATAAAATAGTGATATTTTTATGTGATAATAAAAATTTGGATTATATNTATCTTGAGATCTGTGTCATGCCTCGAGATTTATGCCGAATAATAGAGATTTGTTTGAGATGTATCAATTCCATTACACGAAAATAGTATATATAAATATATGTATGTGCATCACATTAAATAATTATGTCATTAACTTGATTGTTTACATTAATGAGACAAGTTTTTAAATACCTGAATAGCTACTAGTTGTTCTTCACATAAAAAGATGGAAGATTTGCATACATATCTAATACTTAAAACTTCAATTTTTAATTACACGCCACATTTGAAAATGTGTATTTAAATTTATTAAAAATAAAATAGTGATATTTTTATGTGATAATAAAAATTTGGATTATATAAATGTAAATATTAAAATTTAGACTTTCGATATGTAAAAACATAAGACTTGGTCGGTATGGTATGTAAATGCCTCAAAAAGATATTTGTTTGAAAATTTTGAGGAACAAAACAATCTTTCCAAAGAAAAATCTCACTCATCTCAAATCCACTTATAATTCAGCTCGTTTTTTTCATTTTCGATCGCTTCAATCAAACAGAAATCGAAAAATTTCCCCTTCAATTAAGCGCTTGATCCAGAACCCCAAAAGTAGCAAAGTTTTCGAACTACAATGTGGTTCTACCAGGCCTTGCCGATGCGAGCTTTGGGCGCCACATGGCTGCCATCACTCTCCAATGCTCTCCATTCTCAAGTCTCTCTCTCCCCTTTTCCACTCTCCACAACTGCCGAGGAGACTTCATTAATTTCGCCTCCTTCACTCTGTTCCCGACAACTTTCTTNACTAGTTGTTCTTCACATAAAAAGATAGGAAGATTTGCATACATATCTATTACTTAAACTTCAATTTTTAATTACATGCCACATTTAAAAATGTGTATTTAAATTTATTAAAAATAAAATAGTGATATTTTTATGTGATAATAAAAATTTGGATTATATAAATGTAAATATTAAAATTTAGACTTTCGATATGTAAAAACATAAGACTTGGTCGGTATGGTATGTAAATGCCTCAAAAAGATATTTGTTTGAAAATTTTGAGGAACAAAACAATCTTTCCAAAGAAAAATCTCACTCATCTCAAATCCACTTATAATTCAGCTCGTTTTTTTCATTTTCGATCGCTTCAATCAAACAGAAATCGAAAAATTTCCCCTTCAATTAAGCGCTTGATCCAGAACCCCAAAAGTAGCAAAGTTTTCGAACTACAATGTGGTTCTACCAGGCCTCGCCGATGAGACCTTTGGGCGCCACATGGCTGCCATCACTCTCCAATGCTCTCCATTCCCAACTCTCTCTCTCCCCTCTTCCACTCTCCACAACTGCCGAGGAGACTTCATTAATTTCGCCTCCTTCACTCNGGCTTGATCCAGAACCCCAAAAGTAGCAAAGTTTTCGAACTTCAATGTGGTTCTACCAGGCCTCGCCGATGAGAGCTTTGGGCGCCACATGGCTGCCATCACTCTCCAATGCTCTCCATTCTCAACTCTCTCTCTCCCCTCTTCCACTCTCCACAACTGCCGAGGAGACTTCATTAATTTCGCCTCCTTCACTCTGTTCCCGACAACTTGCTTGTTATTTTAAGCCCTCGTAGCTCTCAGAACCTGCGCTTGAGAGAGATTTCAAAGAAACCAGCTGCAAACACAGTTTTTTATTTAAAGATGATAATGGTGCATTCGTCGCCCACATCAAGCTTTGAGCTTTCTTTCCCGAAGCAGAAACCTCTTCGATGGAGGCTCTGAGTGCGCAATGGCTGCCGCCGCGTCTTCTTCTCCCGGCGGAGATTCTCTTAATGTTGGTGTTTCTCGTCCATTCGGCCGATCCCCCTCTCTCCCCCAAGGGCGTCAACAACGAAGGTACCATTCTTCTTTAGCCCTAAATACTGCGTTTATTTCAGCTTTAGGTAGGGTTTTGGTTTCCCGATTGCAGTGGTAGCGTTGATGTCGATGAAGAGCATGATGAGGGATGAGTTGGGGGTGATGGGCGGATGGGATATCAACTCTGTGGATCCATGTACATGGACGATGGTGGGATGCTCGCCCAATGGCCTCGTTATCTCTCTGTAAGTTTTTCATCCGAAGCTTGCTCTAATCACATTGGATTAGCATGGGCTGTAATTTTGAGTAAAGTTTGGTTTTTTCTTTCGGATTTCATCTGTTGTTTATGTGTTATGGCAGGGAAATGGCTAATAATGGCTTATCGGGTATGCTTTCGGCGAGTGTGGGGAACCTAAGCCATCTTCAGACTATGTGAGTTTAACAAAGATGAGGTTTTTGAGGCTCTTCTCATGTTTATAATTGAATTGTGTTAAGATTTTCTTAATGTTGGTTTAGCTTTGCTATCCATTTTTAAGTGGATCTCTGTCTGTAAGTAGGATTTATCTCAAATTGCATTCATTAAAATCTGTAAATTGTGATTTTAGTAAATATTAAGAGGTTTTAAACTTGAAAGCTTTGTGGCATGGAAACTGTCATGTTAAATTTTGACAATTTATTTGGCTTTGTTTTGAGAGTAAAGATTTGTATATATTATCAACACAGTAAGATTTAAAGTTTTGAAAATTCTGTTTGGCGAAATTTAAGCTAAATCTTGCTAACTGCTGAATTGGATATTATCTTTGAGTTTCTTTATGCAATGTTCCATTGAAATTATTGGAAAAAAACTACAATTCTTTTTTTCTTTTCTCTTTGAGTTCTAATTTGCGGGATATATCACCAAACAGAATGCACTGGATGAGAAATTCTACGATTTTGCGGTTTATTAGATTGTCATCAGTTTTCATGTAATGTTTAACTAGGAACTAGGAATTATGTTCGAATTTATAAAATTTTGGATGTGTAACTCCAAATTCTGCAGTCAAAGCAAGCTTTTGGTAAGAATCCTTGTTCTTTTTGTTTATTTATCCCAGGCTTTTGCAGAACAACAAATTAACAGGTCCTCTTCCTTCTGAGGTTGGCAAGCTCTCACAGCTCAAAACTCTAGACCTCTCTGGTAATCAATTTGTTGATGAGATTCCGGAATCCCTCGGACTTTTGACTCACCTAGGATACCTGTAAGAAACTCGTACTCAAATTCGCTCTTGACTCGATTGATTTACATGTGCTGGAATGCTGTTTATTTTTCATGTACAGGAGACTTGATAGGAATAATTTTTCTGGCCCTGTACCTGAAGCTGTTGCACGACTTGCTGGCCTTACATTCTTGTATGCTCTATGTTGATTCTTCATTTTCAACAATTATTTTGCATGCTTATAGACAACTCATGGAAACAATCTGTAACAGAGATTTGTCTTTCAACAATTTAAGTGGCCCAATCCCAATGATTTCTGCAAAAGATTACAGGTCTGTTAAACTGATAATGTGGTTTGACTGTAAAAAATTATGGTTTTTTTTATCTTGAAATACTATACTGTTTTTTTTTTCCATGCTCTTATTTACATACATACCACCCAATTCCAATGTATTGACACATCTAACATCTACACCTTGCTTTTTTACTTTTTGTGCAACCCATATCTTTCATATCACATCAAAATAACCATCTTTTTATGTTTTATAAAGTGAAATAAACCTTTCATGCATTGGCAAGGTGTTATCTATGTAAAAATTGAAGTTTAAATGTTGGATATGTAAATACATAGGAATTGAGTGCTATATGTAAATTTTCCTACTAATTATTCTACTGTTGACAATTTGATATTATTACACTCCAGTGTTGCAGGAAACTATTTTCTATGCAATTCATCTGCAGTGCGTGGATGCGCAAATGCCTCTGTAGTAGTCAATGGTATATAACTTTCCGTTGATCCGTATTTACAATAGAAATTTACATATGTAGCAACACAATTCTTATGTATTTATTACATATCTCACACTTAAACTTTCATATTTGAAAACTGTGTGCCATGTATGTAAATGCCCGTGTATAAATGCAATTTGTCTGCCTAACCATATATACACTATTTATAGAGGCCATCGGTTCAGGCAAATCGAGTAATCATCAGTTAGCTGTTGTAGTTTCTTTGAGTGTCAGCGGTTTTTTGACGCTCTCCGTGCTTTTGCTTTTCTGTTGGCTACATCGTTGCCGATGGCGGTTACCTTTTGCTTCTGATGGTATGTTTTTATAATGGGTATGTTTCATATGTTTTGCTTGATGTATAAACTCATTTTTGTGAGATGAATTTGGGCGTTGATAACTTATTTTGTGAGACGAATTTGGACGTTGATGATTCGTTTTTCTCAGATCATTTCCATGAATTTGGAATGGGACAGCTGAAGAGATTCTCGTTCCGGGAGCTGCTAGTTGCTACGGATAATTTTAGTTCGAGGAACATACTCGGGCAGGGCGGATTCGGGGTGGTTTATAAAGGAATTCTCAGAAATGGAACGGCTGTTGCTATAAAAAGATTGAAAGATCCAAATTTTACCGGGGAAGTGCAGTTCCAAACAGAAGTGGAGATGATTGGGTTAGCGCTGCACAGGAATCTCTTATTTCTGTATGGTTTCTGTATGACATCGAATGATCGGCTACTTATTTATCCTTACATGCCAAATGGGAGCGTTGCTGATCGGTTACGAGGTTTGACCCTTCGACTATTTTCCTTTTATTTGGTTCAATTTGGAGTTAAATTGTGTAGTTTTGTAATTTAAGGTTCTGATTTGTTATCTTAAAATATGTGCAAAATTAAGTTTTGAAGATGAAATTGTTGCATAATTGCTTCTATTTTGAATTTAAGATTTGATTTGTCCCTTTAAAACATGTGCAGATGTCAAGAACAAGATTATTTAACTATAGGAAATAAAAAGGGTGAAAAATTTGATACATTGGTTGAAATTTTATGATTCATATGTTTGATTTGATTCATCATATGTTGTGAATTTTAACGGAATAAAAACAGGAATCGACACAAAACTAGAAGAACACAGAGATTTAACGAGGTTCGGCAAAGAATTGCCTACGTCCTCGGGAGCGAGCGGCGGTTTCACTATTTCAGAGAAGTTCAAGATACCCATAGGGTTACACATATAAATAGACATATACAAACCCTCTTAATAAAATTACAATCACGCCCTCGCTCCTCCCAACCCCCTTTATTCCAAGAGACACTCCTTTTCACCAGGAGACACGCCTTATTCTCCACCTTGGCGAATATCCAACACCTTAGGAGATATGCATCACCCGGCATATGCGTCTACCAAACAAATCTCCACCTTAGTGAATATTCAGCCCCTTTAGAAGAAAATCTCCACCTTGCGAATATTCAATCCTTTAGGAGAAAAAAAAAAATCTCCACCTTGTGAATATCCTGCCCCTTCGGAGAAAAAATCTCATGGAGTGTCTTTATACCAAAGTGGGTTGGGCAACCAAACCATCTAACCTGGCTTGGTCAAAGTTCCTGTTGCATTTTCACCATATGATTCAACAGAGCGATCTCCACCTGCAACTGTACTCCCTATCAGTTTATAGATGTTACCTACAGTGATCTTTCCTTTCATCACAGTCAGTGCACCCTTAACAATTTCGATGGTTTCCCTATCCTCATCTGCCTTAGGAATGAAACCATTTCTGTGTAGAGTGCCCAAGGAAATCAAATTCTTCTTCAACTCTGGAACATGTCTGACATCACATAATGTTATAGCAGTATCATCATACATCTTAATTCTGACTTTACCAATACCAGCAATATTGCAACGTCTATTATCACCCAAATAGACTGAACCAGAATCAGATAACCTGTATGAAGTGAACCACTCCCTGTTAGGTGTCATGTGATAAGAACATCCTGAATCAAGAATCCATCCATCCTTTAACTGAGTTGTTGTAACTGAAAGCGCATCACCATCACTGTAATCTGTAATATCACTCTGCACCATATTCACAGACCTGGAAGATACATCANGCTTGAAATTGGCTCATTTAAATTAATTATAAAAATATAGTTATCTGGTGTTGAATTCAAACTTGCACCAATTCTATGCAATATATGATGCAGAACCACATGACCACACTAGCTATTATGATTTAAACTTAAATATAAATATATAAACTATATTAATATATAAATAATTTATATAATTTCTTTATTTCGAGCTAAAACGAGCCGAACATGATCGAACAAAGAGTTGTTTGTTGTCAACTCGTTTATAATTCAAGCTTGAAAAATTTGTCTGTGTTTGAATCGCTTACTTAACGAGTCCAACTCGAACTGTTCGCAAACAACGAGTTTTTTTTTTTTAAACCCTAATTCTTTTGATCATCAATGAGTCATTTGTAGTAATTTTTATCATCCTATTTCATCATTTTTAGGTTGCCAAGTTGCCTCTCCATTTGAGTGTGGCCATGATGGATTCCCTTTTTCAATTTCCTCACAAAATTTTATATTATTTGCATTGCATTGCATTCGAAATTTTTAATCGTGGATCATAATTAAAAATTAAGTTAAAAAATCTCTCCCCCTTCTCTATCATCATAAGAGGGGTTGGGCTTTATTTTTAATATTCTGGGTGTAATCAATGCAAAAATATGAACCATTTTGATCGAACGGTCCGGAGAGTTTCATTTGATCAGACGATGTTTGATGCACGTTTGAGTGCCTTAATGATGTCAGAATTGAGTAATCTTGAGTTGTTGGATTCATCTTGTCGAGACGCTCGATTCGACTATGAACTGGTCATATTCGACATACATTTGATCTTCCAAATGTGTTTGAAAAACTTCAAAGAGTGGTTTAACGATTTGATTTGAGCTTGATTTGACTTGAATTGGACTAATTTTTATATCATTAGGTCTGTCTCATCGAACCGGTTAGTTTGACCATAAGTTTAATCAAATCAAAGCCCTGGATAAATTTTTATCAAGATTTGAAGACTCCTTGCTCAAAAAAAAAATTTTGAAATCTGTGTCTTGCCTCAAGATTTATGCCGAATAATAGAGATTTGTTTGAGATTATCAATTCCACTATACAAAAATATTATATATAAATATATGCATGTGTGGATATAATAAAATGTTATGTTAGCATATATATATATATATATATATATATATATATATATATATAATATATAT